>WNGS01043877.1:0-34433 GCA_020271785.1 Procambarus virginalis
ATGGGGGAGTGAACTTACAGCATCGCTGGAAAACATTGCCTGGCTAATCTATGTAAATAAAATGGAAATGTTCGTTTGTTCAAAATCGCTAATCTCCGAAAGTTCTTCACCGACTGCTTTGAAATTTTGACACGACGTTCTTTCGAATACGTGAGTTTGGATATACCTGCTATTTAGATGCCACAACTGTGATAGGTAAAACATGCATGTTTTGAAAAACTTCGCCATCTGTTGCACGTAGGAGCAACATACGATACAAGATATCTTACAATTCAATTAATATGTTTCTGATTGCAGTGATTATTGAATTTCATAGATTTTGATTTATTTTCATTTTGTTTACTTTGTGTGACATTGGGTTGGATTGAGCTGTGTTGTTACCATACCGTTCATTTTGTGAGTATAGCTAATTTGTTCCTTTTTTCATTGTTTTTCATTCCGTTTTTTATTGTTCTTTTCTTCTTATTTTTCAGTGCAATTGGTGTCGAAATTGAACTGTACCGTTTCGTTGAATTTAAATATTTGTTTTTGTTGTTTTGAAAAGAGAAAATGGACAATACGTTTATTTCACAGCTGCAAATGTGCAACAAACAGCAATAAATCCACCGGCTACAACAACGTTAACTGCTTTATTCATGTTATGTCAAAATGACGCATTGCAAAAACATTGCTGTATTCGGAGTAGTACCTACGTATTACACATGGAATGCCAGTAGAAAATCATTTGAACGACATAAACGAGAAGAGCGAGTCGACGGACAACTTGGCATATTCAAATAAACTACAATATGCAGACTGTACACCATGCATTCCAATCAAGATGAATGTTTCTTTCTTCGCATGCTATGGTATATGTGTCCGGTCCAACGTCTTTAAAGCAATTGAGATTTCTCCGCGACGTAACACATGTCACTATCCGTAGTGCACGTCAAGCTCTGAATTTATTTGAGAACGACCGACACTGGGATGTATGCATTAATGACACGTCCAACACGTCACTTCCAAATCAAATTCGTACATTGTTTGCAATCATATTGACCACCGGCTCTCCTTCATCTCCAACAGAGTATGGGAGAAACACAAATCGCACATGACTGAAGATATTGTCCATCGAATACACAAGGAAAATTCAAATATGAACATGAATTTCACAGCAGAAATCTACAACGAAGCATTGATAATGATTGAAGATTTGTGCTTAAAAATCGCGAACAAAGATCTCAATAAATTGGGAATGCCATCACCGAATCGATCTGCTGCTACTTCGTTCAATGTAGAATTGTGTCGTGAACAAAATTACAACACAGGTGATCTGTTGTATGTGCAATCAAATATTCTTAAGCTAACGCTTAAGCAAAAAAGCATTTACGATCAAATAATTCAAACTGTCAATAACGGGGTGGAGAAATTTATATATTTATTTATTTATTTATTTATTTATTTATTTATTTATGTATATACAAGAAGGTACATTGGATTGTGAGGATACATAAAATGGTAATTACAATCTTGTAAAGCCATTAGTACGCACAGCGTTTCGGGCAGAAATCTAATTAGATCTTCTAATCTAAGATGCATCAGGAGGAACTGTAAAACCTTTCTAATTAGATTGATTTTGGCAGCATTTCGATCCCAAAATGGCATAACCTTAGCTCTTGCATCGTCCGGAATATCTGTGACATTGCTAACAGGTGGAAGAACTGCTACTTCGGCTTTGAAATTGCCATTGAACATGCATTTCATTGAAACTCCCACGTGCAACATTTCCAAAGCATCCGGCATGGGAAAAGTATTGCAGAAATGTAAACTTATTGTTTGGGCTGAATGCACAATCGCCCTCAAAAAATCGCTCAAGGCTCTTGATCGATCATTGCAAGATTTGCGTGGAAACATCAGACCATTTGGGAACGCATTAATATTGCTTGCAGGAGATTTCATGCAAACATTACCTGCAATTCCTCGATCAACACCATCGGACGAAGTAAATGCTTAACTGAAATACTCTACTTTGTGGCGCCACTTAAAGATGTTAAAATTAACTACAAATATGCGAGTCCAACTGCAAAACGACTCATCAGCTGAGATATTCTCACATCAACATGCAGGCGATGAGTCACAATAACGTGACTAAAGTATGTTGACCAGACCACACACTAGAAGGTGAAGGGACGACGACGTTTCGGTCCGTCCTGGATCATTCTCAAGTCAATCGACTTGAGAATGGTCCAGGACGGACCGAAACGTCGTCGTCACTTCACCTTCTAGTGTGTGGTCTGGTCAACATTCTCACATCAATTTCTGGAAATTGGGAACGGAAACGTGGCAGTCACATACAAGTTCGTCGACACTGTGGTGGAAGCAGATGAAGCGGTTAATTATCCAACAGAACTTTTTAATTCACTAGATCTGCGACGGATACCACCACAGCACGAATTACGATTAAAAATCGGCGTGCCAATTATCATGTTACGAAATATCAACCAGCCAAAGCTTAGCAATGGCACGCGGCTTGCAGTAAAAAATTATTCAGCAACGTCGTAGAAGCAACAATCTTGACAGGACCTTTCAAAGGTGAAGATGTCCTCATTTCTCACATTCTATGATTCCAACGGATTTGCCATTTCAATTTAAGAGATTGTAATTCCCAATTCGATTTACGTTCGCAATCACCATCAACAAAGCTCAGGGCCAATCTTTAGAATTGTGCGGTTTAGATCTAGACACGGATTGCTTCTCACATGGACAATTATATGTTACGTGTTCTAGAGTCGGCAATCAGACAATCTCTATATCTTCACAGACAGTGGAACAAGAAAAAATATTGTATACCCACAAGCATTGAGAAATTAAACAAGTTAGAAACGTGCATTTTCTCTTTCTTTTCCATTTAACCAGACTGAGCCACAGCAACGCGTGGCGGGTACAGCTAGTCCTAATACGAATCAATAGTACTAGCAAGTACTACTTATAATAAACAAATAATGTGTAGTGTAGTGTAGCGTTACTACTTATAACCTTTAAATCTTATATCTAATTATATTATAATCACATCTTATATCAATCATATGTCTAGACAGTAAAAATAGTCAATAAATATGAATTGAAAACTACCCACTCTAAGGGAGAGGGGAAGCCAACTCGAGAGTAAAGTGCCCCGAAGGGAGAAATCATTTGTTTACATACAGTGACAACGTGTGACGGTGCCTTGCGAAATTAATTTAGTAAAGGACACCATAATAACATATCTTTATCACCAGTGATTACTCTCAAGAACTGGGGAAGAACCTGGACAATATGTACACGGAAAAATTCCTAGTACTTTATCTAAATAAGAGTGTAGAGTGGGGCACACCAAGTAACGCCACCACCACACCTATCTTATCAGACTAAAAATGAAATTAAAGACATAATCAACATGAACTGAACATGCTGTGAACATTTTGCAGAACATGTAAGAGAAGGTGAAAACATGAGGAAGAACATGAGATGAACATAAAACATGACAAAGAACATATAGAACATGAACGAGAATGAACATTGAACTTGTGAAGAACATTCTAAGTACATTGAGAACATTAAAGAACATATGATAAACTTGTGAAGAACATGCTAAGAACATTATGAGAACAAGTAAACGAACATAGAAAATATGATTACAATGTGCAGAGAACATTATGAGAATATGACAAAGATCGCAGAAAAAATGGACAAACTAATGAAAAATATGAACTGAACATGATGTGAACATTTACAGAACATGGAGTGAACACAGAAAACATGGAAGAGAATGCGCAGAACACAGTGAATATTGATAAACAAATACAGTTAGGATTATTGAAGGTTTGGATAAGTTGGGCAATGGGCGAGATGAAGGGGAAGGTAAAGGATGAGAAGGTAAGGGGGGAAGGTAAAGGATGTGGGGAGATAAGGGCAAAAGGGAGTTGGGGAAGGTAAGAGAGGGGGAATGTACTGTGGCCTGGAAGGTAAGGGAAGAGAAGGTAAGGGCGGAAGGTAAAAGGTGCGGGGTGATAAGGACGAAAGAGAGTTGGGAAAGGAAAGAGAGGGAAAAGATAAGGGGGTGGTGGAGGTAAGGGATGGGAAGGTAAGGGAGGGAAAAGGTAAGGTGTGATTTGACCATGTGATTATTACATAGCTGAGTAAACAAAGGGTATGGAAGGTAAGGTGTGATATGACCGGGTGATTTTTATCACGGTGTGTACTCACCTAGTTGTACTCACCCAGTTGTGTTTGCGGGGGTTGAGTTCTGGCTCTTTGGTCCCGCCTCTCAACCGTCAATCAACAGGTGTATAGATTCCTGAGCTTATTGGGCTCTATCATACCTACACTTGAAACTGTGTATGGAGTCAGCCTCCACCACATCACTTCCTAATGCATTCCATTTGTCAACCACTCTGACACTAAAAAAGTTCTTTCTAATATCTCTGTGGCACATTTGGGCACTCAGTTTCCACCTGTGTCCCCTTGTGTGTGTGCCCCTTGTGTTAAATAGCCTGTCTTTATCTACCCTATCAATTCCCTTCAGAATCTTGAATGTGGTGATCATGTCCCCCCCCCTAACTCTTCTGTCTTCCAGCGAAGTGAGGTTTAATTCCCGTAGTCTCTCCTCGTAGCTCATACCTCTCAGCTCGGGTACTAGTCTGGTGGCAAACCTTTGAACCTTTTCCAGTTTAGTCTTATCCTTGACTAGATATGGACTCCATGCTGGGGCTGCATACTCCAGGATTGACCTGACATATGTGGTATACAAAGTTCTGAATGATTCTTTACACAAGTTTCTGAATGCCGTTCGTATGTTGGCCAGCCTGGCATATGCCGCTGATGTTATCCTCTTGATATGGGCTGCAGGAGACAGGTCTGGCGTGATATCAACCCCCAAGTCTTTTTCTTTCTCTGACTCCTGAAGAATTTCCTCTCCCAGATGATACCTTGTATCTGGCCTCCTGCTCCCTACATCTATCTTCATTACATTACATTTGGTTGGGTTAAACTCTAACAACCATTTGTTCGACCATTCCTTCAGCATGTCTAGGTCTTCTTGAAGCCTTAAACAGTCCTCTTCTGTCTTAATCCGTCTCATAATTTTGGCATCGTCTGCAAACATTGAGAGAAATGAATCTATACCTTCCGGGAGATCATTTACATATATCAGAAACAAGATAGGACCGAGTACAGAGCCCTGTGGGACTCCTGTGGGAGCCCACTGGAGCACCTTACCAACTACACCTGCCTGTCTCTCCAGCTTATGTACCAGCCTCTTATGCGGTACTGTGTCAAAGGCTTTCCGACAATCCAAGAAAATGCAGAAATATACAGTCTGTGTATATTAACTCGTTAGTTATTATTTACGTGGCTGAGTAAAAAAGGTATATAAAAGGACAGGATGTTTACTTTTGATAAAGGTGATAGACTGAAGAGCATCTTGATCCGATTTAATTTTGATGAACACAGAACTAAAGCGGAGGACATGAGTTGGAGCGGGGAACGGCAGCAAGAACTTGCTTACTGGCTCGGTCTGATTTACTAAGTCTAAAATAAAACGGGTTTAAATTTTAGGGATATTGTATTGTTAGTATAGAATCTCCAACAGTGGACTAAGGCGGGGAACGGGAACAAGAACTTGCTTACTGATTTGATTTGACTTACTATGTCTGAAATATGACTGTTTAAAATTAGGCTATTAGTACCAAAAATGCACTTATAAATGCAGTCGCTGACAAATTTTGGTCTTAAAATTGTCTGTCAATTTTTTGGTCTCGACTGGACTCTGACTAATTTTCTATCTTACAGCTGGATTCTGTGAAATTTGTGTCCCAAACTAGACTCTGATGAAAATTAACATAGTCTCTGACTAATTTTGATCTTTTACTGATCGCTGTCATATTTCTGGACTCTGAATATTTTCAGGCCCAAACTGGTCTTAAATGGTCTCTGAATAATTTTCGCTTTTTTCAACTGGTCTATGAATAATTTTGGGCACCAACTGGACTCTGAGTATTTTTGGTCTGAAAATGGTCTCTGAATAATTCCGGTCTTAAACTTCTAAATAAACTTCATTGATTATATGAACTCTGAAATATTTTCATAAAACTGAACTCTGAAAAATTTTTAATTTCCTCCATAAGATGTTGTTGTTGTTTAAGATTCGCTACCTGGAACAAAAAGTTCCAAGCAGCACGGGCTATGGTGAGCCCGTAGTTCCATAAGAATCCTTTAAGAATTTATGTGTGATTTTCCAAGAAAACAAATATTGACCGTAGAGTTTATTCTCAGTATGAAGGGCTATTAATGACGTCTGATGTAGCCGGGTAATGGAACTTTTAGTTACTTATATAGAAATATACTCGTTTGTAAGTAAGCATTTTACTTAAAAGAATACAGTCTAAAATATCCGCATATGACCGTAGAGTTTATTCTCAATAAGAAGGGAGCAGACTATGCCCTGACTTTCCTATAACAAACTTCTATGAACTCTGAAATTATTTTCATCATAAGAATTCTGTAACTCCAAATCGTAAATTTATAAGTAAACGTGACACCTTATGAGTAACTGCCTAAAAACAAAAGGTGGGGACTGCTGGAGCTTCTATTTTCCGGCACCAAAAAACAAGGGGCCTCTGACAATGACTGAGGGACTGGTGGCAGGTAGCCTTATGGTCAGGTGTTGAGGGACTGGTGGCAGGTAGCCTTATGGTCAGGTGTTGAGGGCCTCGGGGCAGGTAGCCTTATGGTCAGGTGTTGAGGGCCTCGGGGCAGGTAGCCTTATGGTCAGGTGTTGAGGGTCTCGGGGCATGTAGCCTTATGGTCAGGTGTTGAGGGCCTCGGGGCAGGTAGCCTTATGGTCAGGTGTTGAGAGACTGGTGGCAGGTAGCCTTATGGTCAGGTGTTGAGGGCCTCGGGGCATGTAGCCGTATGGTCAGGTGTTGAGGGCCTCAGGGCATGTAGCCTTATGGTCAGGTGTTGAGGGCCTCGGGGCAGGTAGCCTTATGGTCAGGTGTTGAGGGACTGGTGGCAGGTAGCCTTATGGTCAGGTGTTGAGGGACTGGTGGCAGGTAGCCTTATGGTCAGGTGTTGAGGGACTGGTGGCAGGTAGCCTTATGGTCAGGTGTTGAGGGCCTCGGGGCAGGTAGCCTTATGGTCAGGTGTTGAGGGTCTCGGGGCATGTAGCCTTATGGTCAGGTGTTGAGGGCCTCGGGGCATGTAGCCTTATGGTCAGGTGTTGAGGGCCTCGGGGCAGGTAGCCTTATGGTCAGGTGTTGAGGGACTGGTGGCAGGTAGCCTTATGGTCAGGTGTTGAGGGACTGGTGGCAGGTAGCCTTATGGTCAGGTGTTGAGGCCCTGGTGGCAGGTAGCCTTATGGTCAGGTGTTGAGGGACTGGTGGCAGGTAGCCTTATGGTCAGGTGTTGAGGGACTGGTGGCAGGTAGCCTTATGGTCAGGTGTTGAGGGCCTCGGGGCAGGTAGCCTTATGGTCAGGTGTTGAGGGCCTCGGGGCAGGTAGCCTTATGGTCAGGTGTTGAGGGACTGGTGGCAGGTAGCCTTATGGTCAGGTGTTGAGGCCCTGGTGGCAGGTAGCCTTATGGTCAGGTGTTGAGGGCCTCGGGGCAGGTAGCCTTATGGTCAGGTGTTGAGGGCCTCGGGGCAGGTAGCCTTATGGTCAGGTGTTGAGGGCCTCGGGGCATGTAGCCTTATGGTCAGGTGTTGAGGGCCTCGGGGCATGTAGCCTTATGGTCAGGTGTTGAGGGCCTCGGGGCATGTAGCCTTATGGTCAGGTGTTGAGGGCCTCGGGGCATGTAGCCTTATGGTCAGGTGTTGAGGGACTGGTGGCAGGTAGCCTTATGGTCAGGTGTTGAGGGCCTCAGGGCATGTAGCCTTATGGTCAGGTGTTGAGGGCCTCGGGGCATGGAGCCTGAGGCAACTTAATGACTCAGGTGTTGAAGGTCATATTGATAACCAAGTCTCGGTTGGTCTGCACCTGCATTAACACGTCTGATGAATAGTTTGATATGTTACGGTGCAAAAAAATGTCTAAACATACAATGTCTAAAAATGAAATATAATGAGCTGTACAAAAATATGAATGAACGATGAGGGAATGAGAGGTAGGGACTGTGAGGTAAGGTCGGAGACAGGTAAAGCGTGGGTAGGGGGGGGGGGGGTGGCGGGCCACATAATATGGCGACTGTAAGGTAAGGTAGGCTTGGTGGTGTCTTGCAGGGGGGGGGGGAAGGGGAAGGGAGGGGGGGTGTGAGGTAAGGTAGGAACAAGTGACGCGGTGGGGGGAGGGGGGGGGGTTGGCCGGCCGATTAATGGCGTCTGATGTAGCCGGAAAATGGAACTTTTACTTTCTTATATAGAAATATACTCGCTTGGAAGTAAGAAGTTCTACTTAAAGCATACATTCTAAAATAGGAACATAAGTACAAAAGTAACTGCAGAAGGCTTATTGGCCCATACGAGGCAGCACCTATTTATGAACACCCAATCCCACTCACATACATGTCCAACCCACGTTTGAAACAATCAAGGGACCCCACCTCCTCCACGTTATGCAGTAATTGGTTCCACAAATCAAAAACCCTGTTACCGAACCAGTATTTACCCAAGTCTTTCGTAAATGTAAACTTTTTCAATTTGTACCAATTGTCGTGATCTGTCTTGTGTTGATACTTTTAATACCCTATTATTATCCCCTTTGTTATGTTCATTCATCCACTTGTAAACCTCTATCATGTCACCCCTAACTCTTCGCCTTTCTAGTGAATGCAATTTATACTTTGTTAATCTCTCTTCATATGACAGGTTTGTAATTTGGGGAATTAAATTTGTCATCCTACGCTGGACACATTCAAGTGAATGTATATCCATTCTATAATATGGCGACCAAAACTGAACTGCATAATCTAAATGTGGCCTAACCAGAGCAAGATAGAGCTAAAGAGCAACAAAAGGTGTCTTGTTACTAATGCTTCGATTAATAAATCCCAGTGTCCTATTTGCCTTATTACGGACATTCATGCATTGATCCGTAAGTTTTAAATTCTTACTAATCATAACTCCCAGATCCCTTTCGCAATCTCAACACCATCTATCTTGAGATGATTTCGGGGCTTAGTGTCCCCGCAGCCCGGTCCTTGACCAAGCCTCCACCCCCCAGGAAGCAGCCTGTTAGCTGACTAGCTCCCAGGTACCTATTTACTGCTACATATCAGGGGGCATCAGAGTGAAAGAAACTCTGCCCATTGTTTCTTGCCGGCGCCCGGGAGCGAACCCGGGACCGCAGGATCATGTGTTCAGTGTTCTGTCCGCTCAGCCACCGGCTCCCTGTAACTAGCTCAGACATCTAGCTCATATCTTGTAATTCTATCATCATTACCCAGCCTCAAAACTTTACATTTATCAGCATTAAACTGCATCTGCCAATCTTTTGACTATTTCAAAACCCTATTTACATTGACTTGAAGTGACAGTGAGTCTTTTTCCATGTTTATTTCCCTACCGATTTTTGTATTATCAACAAATTTGCAAATGTTGCTACTTAAACCTGAATCTAAATCATTTATATATATTATAAACAACAGACATCACAGGACAGAGCCTTGAGGCACTCCACTTACAACATTTTCCCACTCTGACTTAACCCCATTTATAATAACTCTGATTTCTTTATTTTAGCCATGCCCTGATCCAACTTAATATAGCACCCCCAATACCATGAGCCTCTATCTTTTTTAATCAGTCTTTCATGTGGCACTGTATCAAAAGCTTTGCTAAAGTCAAGGTACACAACATCACAATCCTTACCACTATCAACTGCCTCAACTATGCTGGAATAAAAAGATAGCAAATTTGTTAAACATGAACGGCAATTTGTAAAACCATGTTGCGGCTCATTTATTTATTTATGTTTTTCAAGATGAAGACGAATTGTATTTGGCAATTATCGATTCAAGTAACTTATCACAATAGACCTTAGGCTAATTGGGCGATAGTTTGACGCAAGTGATCTATCTCCAGTCTTAAAAGTTGGTTTCACATTAGCAACCTTCCATGACTCTGGCACTCTGCCCGACTATTGATTTATTAAATATGGTAGACAGTGGCTTGCAAAGCTCCTCTTTGCATCATTAAGCACCGTGGCAAACACTTCATCCGGCCCTGGGGATTTGTTTGGTTTGAGTTTTACTACTTGTTTAATTACATCCTCCCTGGTAACTGCTAAACTAGTCAACCTCTCCTCGTCCCCACCCACATAGACTTGTTCGGCTGAAGGCATATTGTTAATTTCCTCTTTAGTAAATACAGAGATAAAATATTTATTAAACATACTACTCATATCTTCGCCATTATCCGTTATATGACCTGTATCAGTTTTTAACAGACTTATCCTTTTCTTAATCTTAGTTTGATATAACTGAAAAAAAACTTTAGGATTTGCCCTTGCATGCCCTGCTGTACGAACGTCATAGTTTTTTTATTTCTTTTTTCCTTATCTCTTTATTATTTCTAATCAGTTGTACGAATTCTTGTTCTAAACAGACTTCCCCATTCTTTATCCTTTTGTACTAAGCTCTCTTTCTACTTATAAGGTTCTTCAGATACTTTGTTTTCCATTTCGGGTCATTAGTATTCGATCTATTCAATTTGTATGGTAAACTACGTTCCTGTGCTTTGCTTAGAATTTTTTTAAATAAGTTATATTTTGAATCCACAACAAAATCCCTTTTTACGGCACCTATCGCTGGGTTCACGTCTCCCTCCAAGACCGGCCCACCCCCATGCCCAAGACTGTCCAGTCAATTTAACCCAAACAATTTCTTAGGCTATTAAAATCAGCTTTTCGAAAATCTGGCACTTTAACAGAATTTTCTCCAACAGATCTATTCCATGTTATGCTACATCTGATTTCTTTGTGGTCACTGTTCCCTAGCTCACTTCCTATTTTGATGTCATTAATTTGTGTTTCCCTGTTAGTTAACACTAAATCTAAAATATTATTTTCTAGCGTTGGTTCCTAAACCCTTTTAACTGCGCAACGTGCCTGCAGGCCCACGCTTGGGGTGTGCTACGCGCCTCCGGGTGTTTGTATTTTTCATGTTCAATTTTAAAGTGGCGCACGGTGATGCGGGTATGTAATGAATTGCTGGGGGCCCCAGTGATCGATCGCCATTTTGAAAAAAAATCCCAGCATGCCCCGCGGCAGTTTGGAGCCCCAGTTCCCAAGCAGCAACCATGTCTGACGCATCGTGAATGAGCTCCCGTTCCACGTTTCCCGCGGTCATGAAAAACGACTCTCTGAGGAGGAGATTCACGATATTTTGTACGACGATGGTGCTATGGATGATGACCTGGACTATGATCCAGAGAAAGATCTGACACAGAGATCTGATACGAGTGAGGGAGTGACAGAAGTAGATGATGTGGCGAGCGTGTACGGTACACGCTCCTCCCCCGGCTAGTTCATTATTCTGTGACAGTGCATGTGACGAATCTTTCTCGAGCTTCAGTGACATTGGCTCCAATACGAGTAGTGTGAACGACCCGAGTACTAGCAGTGGGGGTGGTACCAGGCGGGGTTTTGCTGTCTCAGCAAGACGTCGAGGCAGGCGGCAGCTTGTCTCACAGGATACCGACAGTGGGCCCTCAACATCAGGTGTTCGTGGTAGGCCTACGGTACGGAAATCTGCCTCAGCGCCAAGCATACTCTCACGCAGCTCCAGCAGACGATGTAGCCGTGGTTTTGGTGCTCGTGGTGGTGTTGGCCGTGGTGTTGGCGCCAACACCAAACCCCCTGGTGTACTTGCCTGGAAGGATTACGCCACATTTGTCCCTCAAATACCAATGTTTGATGATACTGTAACGTACGATTATGTTACGTTGTTGGGTAGATTAGATACACAGTGTTCAGTGAGTTTTCATATTTATTTATTAGTTCTGGATACAGCAGTGTCGTAGACGTTAAGACGAAGCCTGGAGCAGAGCAGAGAGCTGAGTGAGGCCGGAGTCGCGGAGCTCTATGTGGGAGAGCGTTGTAGCTGGATGAGGTCGTAGTCTGCTGCCTGCTCGTGTCGAAGCTGTAGCGTCTTGGGTCGATTAGAACTGCCCAAGCCGAGTACTATATTCTTGACTGGAGATTGTACTGTTTTCTATTCTCGAATCGCTTGCTTAAATATGGTGACTACACCTCACAGTAAGATAGGAGGGTGGAAAAACCGTTACCTGTAAATAGGGATAGGATTATTGCTTGTGTAATTAGTTATGCCATTAAGATAATGAGATAATGGAGCGAGTATAAGGATTACTCGCTACAATACCGACGTTGGTGTTACAGCTTTATTCCCGTATACCGATGATGATATGGCGGACAGGGAATATTTCCAGGCAAATTTTGACAATGTCTTCATGACTCATCTTGTGACCGAAACAAACACGTACGCCCACACCCTCATAGACGGCGGCATATCACCTGCCTCACGCCTCACACGATGGAAGGATACGACAATCGACGAGATGTACGTGTTTCTCGCACTATGCATGATGATGAAACACTCAGAGAAAGCTGTAGTCCAGGACTATTGGTACAAAGACAGCCTTGTTCCATCGCCCGTCCTCAACCGGTATATGTCGGAGGATAGGTTCCTGTTGATTCTTAGTTGCCTGCATTTCGAGAACAATGCAAATGAGGACAGACACGACAGACTGTGGAAGGTACGCAAGGTATTCAGCGACCTGCGAGGGAAGTTTAGGGATTATTTTGTACCTGGACAGAATGTCGTTATCGACGAGTCGCTTGCACTGTTCAAGAGCAGACTGGCATTCAAGTAGTACATCCCTTCCAAGCAGCACCGTTTTGGCCTAAAGTTTTTCGTGTTGTGCGACTGTGAGACTGGTATCGTCCTGGACATGATCTTGTATTCTGGTACAGACGTCGACATACCAGCTCAAGATGAGCACGGGTTCTCCGGCAGTGTCGTAAAGACCCTGATGGAACCGTTGCTGAACAGGGGGCATATACTGTTCACCGACCACTATTACACCAGCCCCCTGTTGACCAGATAACTCCTTGCCCACAACACCGGCGTATGTGGCACTGTGAAGCTCCTCAGGAAGGAAATGCCAGTGTTCGGTATAGGTATAGGCATGGGTGAGTGCCAGCTGCGCAAGTGTGACAATATGTTGTCAGTGCGGTGGAAGGACAGACGCGAGGTGAATATGCTGACGACGACTCACACCGGAGCCATGTTGGACACTGGCAAGGTCCATTTTCAGACACGCAACTCCAAGTACAAGCCGGACCGTGTCATAGACTATAACGTGAACATGCGCCTCATCGATAAATGTGACATGATGCTTGCTGGTGTGGAGTGTGTGCGCAGGTCTGTGAAGTGGACGAAAAAGTTCTTCTTCCACCTCATGGATGTTGCAGTGCTCAACTACTTCAATATGTACCTGGTGAAGTCCGGCAGGAAACCGTCTATACGTACCTTCAGTGCCAGCACTGTGTCACAGCTGCTGGTAAAGTATGGCAAGGAGGGCTCCGTGGTACCCCGCGGGATGCAAGCAAGAATGCCACACGCAGCTCCAGACAGACTGCAGGGTAATGATAATTTCGGGGTACACATGCTGGAGTATATGCCAGGCACAGCATCACGGGAGAAGGGTAATCGTGCATGCATAGTATGCAGGAACACTACACTCAGAGCACAAAAGCGTAGATGCATCAACACCTGGTGCGTGGAATGCAAGGTGCCACTCTGCCCCATTGGCTGTTTCGCAGCATATCACACACTCTCGGAGTACTGAGTGTGTGTATATTGTGTGTGATACTGTACAGTGTGTATATATAATGTGTGACGATAATCTCTTATCAGAGATTTAGCCTGCTATTTCTGCGACTCATCCCGTCCTCATCAATATACAAGATACGTTTTGTAGTGGCTAAACGTACATATTAAGCTAGCCACACGTACCAGCAACTCCCTCCTCCCCCCACTCCAGCACCTGGTCGACGCGCCGAACCCTTCCACTGCCTAACTAGCGACTTGCGACCATCTAGCTTCCTCATTGGCCGCCAACCAACACTCCACTCCGGCTCCCCGCCAATCACAAGACCTCACCAGTTATTGTTGGAGTCCCTTGCGTTTCTGCCAGCCAGAATATTGTGTGCTCGCAAGCTATGAACTCCTAAGTGACTCACCTTGTGTGGTCAAATAGAGGTTTATAGTTAGTGCATATATTCCAGCATTCATATTTTACTTACTTTTGTATGTCAATTCTCCTCCCCATTAACGTAATCTTTTTTCATGTTTATATTGTTTATTATTTTTACCAGTAAGCCAAGATTTTGCATTTGTTTCAATTTGTGTTTTTTTATTGTTATTAAAATCCAATTTTTATTATTGTCTTTCGTAATTCCAACCTTACCACAGATTACCAATCACGCAGTCATTCTTTTTTTTCTCTTTTTTTTCCTTTTCTTTTTTATATATTATATGTGGCCCAGCACTGACACCTGCTAGTTGGAAGACTGCCGACCACCATTTCCAACTCGTTACCGTCACATATTAAATGGGGGCCTGTCCACGGAGCCACTATTAAATGGGGGTCTGTCCACGGAGCTTCACTCAGGTATTGGTAATTGTGGTAAGCACACTTGGCTCTTATTTCCCTTGCTTCCATTATTCACATTAATCATTTTTTATTTTATATGGTGCTGTGTATATTGTACATTACGGGAATAGCATATGGTGAGAGTGAGACAACTTTGGATTACGTGGTGACTGTAGGCCGCAGTCATACTCTTAATTGGTCGTCTCCCCCTTCCGTGTTATCCTCCGTGTTTAACATCTTTGTCCCCCAATATTTCTCACTTTTGACAGATTATCACATAGGTACCCTGGTACTGTGGTCTGTCTCCGGGTCAATAGCACCCAAGTCCTGCAATCCGACTCTAGGAGGAAAAAGAGGGCTTTAGATCCTCTAGCACGAACTATTATTGGCGAATTGGGACCTCGCCGATAGTTCTCGTCACCAGTTGACACTCGCACCCCTACTCGTCGGTCAGACTGATGGTATTTACCAAAAGGTAGGGAATTGGCGTTTCTTTTGAGCACAAAGTTCGCTAATTCTGTAAATACCATATTCAATTTCAGTGGGTACCATTGCTTATGTTCTATAGTGACTTGGCAAGGTATGACTACATTTTTTGGACTACCTCATTTATTTTGAAGCCATTTAGTGTTTCACTTGTATTTTAAACTTAGTTTTCACTAATTAGTAGGATTTTCTTGCCTTTATCCTCCCATAGTGAGTACCAGGTACAAGATTTCCTGCGACCTTATTCATTTACCATCTTGAATTTACTTTAATTATTAATAATTCCCCACAGGATAGGTATCAGTTGCCACGTTTCCTGTTTCTGACACTCGCCATATTCTCACTATATTCATCTCCTTTGTTTTGCTATATTTTCACCATGTTCCGCTTACAAGTTTTCAAAGCAGATCCAGAAAGTGAAATAGGGACCTTACGTCACGCTAAGAGGGTCGATTTGTTAACTCTTGCACATGAGTATCACTTAGAAGTTCCTGATGGAGCCAACAAATTTGCCATTAATAATATGATACTGGATCACCTTGCTGATGAAGGTATTATAGATTCTTCTACTCATGAACAGTACATTATTTCAGATAAAGATGACTTGAGAGCGATAAAGCTCAAATTGGAACTTGCCAAGATCGAGCTACAGCAACAACAAGAAGCAGCTGCAAGCAGAGAGCGTGAAGCTGCAATCAGAGAGCGTGAAGCTGCAATCAGGAAGGAAGAGCAAGCGCGTGAAGCTGCAATCAGAAGAGAAGAGCAATCAGAGAGCGTGAAGCTGCAATCAGAGAGCGTGAAGCTGCCCTCAGAAACGAAGAACGGGAAAGGGAGGCCCTACTCCTCAAGGGACAGCAAGAACGCGAGTTGGCCTTATACAAACAGCGACTAGAGATACAACGGGAACACGACCAACGACAGGCAGAAGCAGCTCTAAACTGTCGTGACCGAGAACTCACGAGGGACGCTGCACACCAAGCTCAACTCCAACAAGCGGCAGCTAGTCTTCCTCCCAGTTTCAATATCTCCCATGCAAGTAAGTTAATGCCCCCGTTCCTCGAAACGGAGGTTGATGTGTTCTTTACCACTTTTGAGACCCTTGCTGTTCAACTTAATTGGCCTGACGACCAATGGGCTACCCTTCTCAGAGTACATTTAACAGGTAGAGCAGCAGTCACACTCAGCACTTTGGCTTCGGAAAACGACTACACCACCCTGAAACAAGCTGTGTTGGACGCCTACCTTCTCTCCACCGAAAGCTATCGACGAAAGTTTCGTGACTACGTCAAGGCAAGTACCACCACCTTCTTAGAATTTGCTAACACCAAACAAAGATATTTCATGAAATGGCTGGAGGCAGCACATGTCTCTACTTTTTCAGAACTTGTCAACCTCATACTGGTTGAAGAATTTTTGAGACGTGTACCTCCTCCTGTCCGCCTATACTTAGCAGACAAGGAAGAGACGGAGTTAGTGAAGTGTGCGAAGTCAGCTGACACTTACAGCCTCATCCACCGGCTGACTCCAGATCCTACCAGCAAGAAGTCTTGGTACAGTTACGAGAAAGCGAGCCCAGATCAAGGTACCTCTCAACTGTACTGCAGGTATTGTCGATTATATGGACACACCATTGACAAATGTGGTAAGTCCCAATTAAAGGTAACGTCGAACCCCCTAAGTCTAAAACTACTCACCCTAAGTCCGGTAAGCCTGTAATGAATGTTGGTGTTCATGCTAATGATCTCTCTCTCTTTACCAAGCATCTATATCCAGGAACTATCTCTACCCACGGTTCAGATTCAGAGGGACGTTTCGGACTTAAGATCCTACGGGACACAGCGGCTCTACAATCGATCGTTTTGAAATCGGCTGTGCCCAACGTCGCCTACACAGGAGAGACTGTGTTCATCACTGACCTTACTGCTACAACTCCTTATCCACTTGCCCGAGTTTACCTGGATTGTCCCTTCGTGACCGGTGAAGTCCAAGTCGCCGTCAGGGAAAAGCCTTTTCCCATGCCTGGAGTGCAACTTCTCCTGGGCAACGACTTGGCAGAAGACCAACAACCTGATCATCAAGGACATATCCAAGGTAAGCAACTCTGTGGTGGATAACCCGATTTTTGAACATTTCCCAGTAAAGGTTCAAGAGAGTGATGAAGGTTCTCCTCCTGTTATGGTGACCACCCGTGCTCAAGCTGCACGTCCACAGCCAGCCGACTCTACTGCTACCGCTGTCCCTCAGGACCCTTCGAAACTACCCCCTAACCTGACCGCGGTGGAGTTCCGTAAGTTAGAGAGATGATCTTACATTGACACCATTATTCTTTCAGGCTGAAACCCAATCCGACAGTGTTCCTGGGTTCTTTATGGAGAACGAAATACTCTATCGCAGGTATAGACCCAGTAAACTGAAGGACGAGGACGATTGGGCAAACGTTGAACAACTAGTGATTCCCACCAGCCTGCGGCCCACGATTCTACACCTGGCCCACGGCGCTTTGTCACACTATGGGTTCAACAAGACTTACCATGGAATTCGACAAGACTACTACTGGCCAGGTATGGTAAACGACATCAAAATTATGTCAAATTATGCCACGTGTGTCAGTTAGCCGGGAAACCGAACGTTTCCATTCCCAGAGCACCACTGATACCCATCCAGGTGCCTGAGGAACCGTTCCACAAGCTCATTATCGACTGCGTTGGTCCTTTGCCTCGGACCAGTGCAGGCAACGCATATATCTTAACCATCCTGTGTCCTACCACCAGATTTCCGATAGCAGTTCCAGTAAAAAATATTACAGCTGCTACAGTGGTGAAGAATCTACTGAAAATCTTCACCCAGTATGGATTTCCGAGGGAGATTCAGAGCGACTGTGGTACCAACTTCACCAGTGATCTCTTCAAACGGACTCTGGAGGAGTTCAACATCAAACAGGTACTGTCCAGCCCCTATCATCCTGCTTCACAGGGTTCTCTCGAGCGTAGTCATCAAACCATCAAGGCACTCTTAAAAAAGTTCTGTAATGAGACCTCAAAGGATTGGGATAGGCAAATTGATCTCATCATGTGTATTTTCAGAAGTCTTCCCAACGAGTCACTAGGAGTATCTCCTTATGAGATGCTCTACGGACGTAAGTGCCGTACACCTCTCAAGGCTTTCAAGGATTCTCTACGTGATGACACCTTCAGTGAGCATCAGAGTGTGCCCCAGTATCTCCAAAATCTCCGACACATTCTAGAGAGGGTCCATTCCTTTGCCAGCAACAACCTACAGAAAGCCCAGGAGAGGATGAAGACTCGTTACGACCAGCACTGCAAGGTAAGGAAGTTTACACCAGGAGACTTAGTGCTTGCCTATTTCCCTATCCCAGGTTCTCCTTTACAGAACAGGTTCTCAGGACCCTACCGTGTTAAGGAGTGCCGGAACAACTTCAACTACGTTCTCGAGACACCCGATAGGCGGCGGAAGACCCAGCTGTGCCACATTAATTTACTCAAGCCCTACCATGGGGTTCCTCCCACTGTGTTAACCAATTTCACCTCATTTACAGGTCCATACAGCCACAGTGAGACCTTCCCTGCTTCTCCTTCCGAGAGCACTGACACTGAGACAGCGCTCTCTAACTCGGAAATCCTTACTAACCTTCAACATCATTTTCAGGACGATAATAGTGCTCCACTAATCAAACTCGTCAGAGAATATCAAGAGTTGTTTCGAGATGACCCCCAAGAGTGTACTGTAACTCGGCACGACATCCAACTGCTACCTGACACCCAGCCGATTCGCCAACCATTCTACCGAATCAGCCCGAGCAAAACGGAAGTCATGCGGGCTGAGGTACAGTATCTCTTGGACCATGGACTGGCTACCCCCTGTGAGTCCCCCTGGGCCTCACCATGCATCCTGGTACCCAAACCTCACGGCAAAATCCGTCTGTGTACGGATTATAGGAAGTTGAACCAGGTCACAGTGAAGGACGCCTACCCAATACCCAGGGTAGACGACATTCTGGATGCCATTGGTAATGCCCGCTACCTGTCTCAGGTAGACCTACTAAAGGGCTACTACCAGGTGAGTTTAACGGAGCGAGCTAAGGTACTGTCCGCCTTTATAACCCCGTTTGGTCTCTACAGGTACAATCGCCTTCCCTTTGGACTCTGCAATGCCCCAGCCACCTTTCAGAGAGCTGTCAACCGCGTCATCCAGGGCTTGGAAAACACCTATGCCTATTTGGACGACATTGTGATAGCATCCAACACCTGGAGCGAACACCTGCTCCAGCTACAACGATTGTTCTACAAGCTCCTGAAAGCCGGCCTCACCATCAATTTGGGCAAGTCCACCTTCGCGAAAGGTAAAGTGCGGTACCTGGGTCATGTTATAGGGAGTGGCAACCTGGCTCCGTTAAACATTCACATTCAAGCAATCCAACAGTATCCACAGCCTACTACCAGGAAGCAGCTCCTGCGCTTCCTTGGTCTTGCTTCCTATTACCGTAGGTTTGTGAAGAATTTTAGCACTGTTGCAACCCCATTAATCACCTTAACCAGTCCCAAGCAACGGTATAATTGGACCAGAGAGCAAACCGTTGCATTCGAACAACTCAAATTCCTCCTCTGTTCTAATCCCATTCTCGCCTCACCAGATATCAAGAAGCCTTTCATCCTCCATGTCGACGCCAGTGGTACCGGCATCGGAAGTGTCTTAATGCAGCAGCGAGGCGAGGAGGTTCTACCTGTCAGCTACTACAGTTGCAAGTTGAAGCCTCATCAGAAGAACTACAGTACTATAGAGAAGGAACTCCTGTCCATCGTCCTGAGCTTACAACACTTTGCACCATATCTGCACGGTGCTAGGTCCACTACCATCTATTCGGACCACAACCCTCTGAGATTTTTACATCAAGCCCAATTTAATAACCAACGTCTGCTGTGGTAAAAACTCCAGGCAGTATATCTCCTTTAATTGACTTCAACAAATTAAAGTTTATCTTATTTTTTTTGTAGGTAAGAAATTGAGTGGACTGTATGTACTTGTTAAAACTGCCTGAAATTATTCTCACACAAATTGGAGGGACAATTTGTAGCTTAAACCACTTTGTAATGGCTCCTTCTTAAACTACAAATTGTTTACCTAAGTTTAATTATATTATTTTATCATACCACATATGGTGGTCTAATCTGCTATTATTTCAATAATTATTACTAGTTATGAATACTACTACTACAATAACTAGAATGGCCTTATCTGAGCCTGTAGTAAGGGCCCACTAAGGCTGTGTCATGTTAGCATCTATGTGGGTGTGGCCCTGTGCCTCATGGTGCCAATGGCGGCTGTGGAGGCCTTCAAGGCTGGCAACAGCTAGGTACATGTACATAGTTCTACTGCTCAGCTACTTGCTGTTCCAAGTCACAATTTACCTGTTTGGGATGCAAGGAGTTAGTACATTTCCCTAAACATATCAATACAGGTATAACATGGTATGTGAGGGCTGTAAAAATGGGGTACACGTACATGGTGTTGGTGTTGTTCATATATCATGACCGACTGATACCTTTGGATATTAATCAGTGCACTAGAATAATAAACAAATACTTGGTAAGCCGGATACAATCGTTGTTGTAGTTGTTGATAGGCTGTGTTGTTGGTTGTTGACACGTAAATTGGGTGTCTAGTTGTTAAACCAACTCTGGAGCCATGGGCAGCGTAAGGCTGCGTTTGTTATTGTTTTCGTGTCAGCATGGCGTCTGTAAGAGCCGCTCTGCCTCCCTTGTTCCAATATTGTGTTCTACTTCTAAGTTATATTTACGTTAACAAGGGAATCAAGCTATATTTTGGTGTTAATAATTATATTCAGTCTTATTGAACACTTTTTTATTCAATTTAGACATTAAACTGTTGTATGAACAGTGGTTTAATAATGTAAATACTGCGGCGACGTCGATGACGTCACGGAGTCTCCCATTCTCTAATTTTAAGAGGATACTGTTAAGGGAAGACTATACTATTTGTGTGTCGGTTTCCCGACATAATTCCGGGGGGAAGAACACGGGTCGAAGTCCCGGTAAGGACTGCGATCACTTTATTCTTCTCCTACAGAATTATAATGCTGCTTTAATTTGAGTTTACATTGTTGAGCTGCAGTCCTTTGGGGACGTATGTCCCGTACTGGCGTATCGGGTGCTGGAAGTCGCTGTACGTCTTCGTTCCTGGCCAGTTCTAAAGGAACTAATTTCTCTAAAGTTTTGAGAGTAGTGTTGCCTCGGCATTTCACTTTCACTATTCTCAAGATGCCCTGGCTGTCTGGATGAACAGAGACTATTTGACCTATAGGCCACTCTGAGCGTGGTCCATCACTATCCACCAGAACTATGTCACCAGGGTTCAAGTTAATTCTGTTGTAGGGGTTGTTTGCCCCGTAATGATACTCTCTCAGAGCTGTAAGGTATTCTCGAGTCCATACGTCATTCCACCGACTTATCACCCTTGATAGATGTTTGAAACGTTGAACCAAATCACTCTCTTTGACATATGAAGGATCCTCTGGTTCCTCGTCCGTAAGGGACACAAGTGTTTTGAGAGGTCTACCATACATCAAATGAGCTGGACTTAATGGTTCACGCTGCAAAACATCATCAGAGAGGTAGGTAAGTGGTCGGTTATTGACTCGTGCTTCTATCTCTATGACTACTGTTTGAAGCTCCTGCAGGTCAATCTTTTGGCGGTGTAGGGTTTTCCGTAGAGAACGTTTTACCGTACCAACCATGCGTTCATAGAAGCCTCCGTGCCATGGTGCTCTGGGAGGTATGAATTTCCAATGGCACTGCCGTTGATTTAGGGCTGTGCGTACCTTTGGATGTGTCCAGATTTTCCTCAGACATGCTTCTCCTGCCACTAAGTTGGACCCATTGTCTGAGATCATTAACTTAGGACAGGATCTACGTGAAGCAAACCTGCGGAAAGCCTGTAAGAATGCTTCGGCACTCATATCGGGAGTCACTTCTAGATGGACTGCCCTTGTTGTGGCACAAGTAAAAAGACAATGTAAGCTTTTACTGGTTTCTTGTCTTTAGTGCCTGTAAGTGTTAGTGCTCCTGTGAAATCTACTCCTGTAGTCTCAAAGGGACGAATATGTACGACTCGTTCCTTCGGAAGTGGAGGAGGGCCAGGATATGGACACACTCTGGCATCGTATCTCCGGCAAACAACACAGGATTTGATTATTGATTTTACTGTCTGTCTACCTTGGGGTAGCCAGTACTGTTGTCTTAAGTCTGTGAGAGTATCTAATACCCCACCATGCAGAGTGCAGTATTTGTGTATATGTAACACAATTAGTTTGCTTACTATGTGGTGACGAGGGAGCAATATTGGATTTTTTGCTTCCAAATCTATGTCAGCGTGCTGTAAGCGGCCTCCGCATCTGATTATGTTATAATTGTCAGTGTCTAACCAGAGACCCAGATCACGTTGTAGCTTCTTTGGAACATTGTCAAATTCTGTCCCGAATGTGTCGATCTGAGCTCTTTTGACCCAATACCTTAGGGCATTAGGGAATTTATGCTTGATTCCTATTTTCTTTAGAAAATCAAACACTACTTGGGTGACACCTATAAGTTTGTTCAGTTCAGAGTACCGAGTAGGATCAATTACCAAAGTCCGAGGTGGTTCTGGGTTCTCAGTGGGAACAGTAACATTGGTCACAATGACTTGTGGCTTTTGTTCAGGCCACTGGTCGCTGATTAGCCACTGAGGTCCATTGAACCACATCTCTGCCTTTGTTAATTGCCGTAAAGTCAGTCCTCGGGAGAGATAGTCAGCTGGATTCTCTTTAGTGGGTACATATCTTAGTTTATACCCTGCTGACAACTCTCGTATTTCCTTAACGCGGTTACTCACGTAAGGATTCTTACTGTTATTGTTCTTAACCCACTGTAGTACTGCCTCATTATCTGACCAAACTACTGTTTCTTTAAAGTGGATGTGGCGTAAGGCCTTGATCAAATAATGAGCCAATCTTACTCCTAACAGTAAGGCTGTTAATTCCAGTTGTGGCAGTGATCTTTTCTTTAAAGGTGCCACTCTGGCCTTTGATGTGAGCAAATTGGCTTGCCCATTTGTGACCAGGTAAGCTACTGTTCCATAAGCCTTTCCTGAGGCATCACAGAATACATGTAGCTTAATTGGTTCTTTTTCATTTACTACTGTGTTCCTAGGGAACTTGACAGACTCTAGGGTACTTAAATCTTTTACTAAACCTTGCCATTTTTCTTGTAGGGCAGGTGTTAGAAGATCATCCCAGCCTATCTTTTGTTGCCAACATTCCTGTATTATCAACTTCCCATTAATCAGTACTGGGCTTAATAGTCCTAATGGGTCGAAGGGTTTGCTGACTTGTGATAGTAATTTTCTCATTGTTAAGTTAGTGGTATCAGGCTCCACTGACTTGATTGTCAACTGATCTGTTGTCGTGTTCCATTCGACACCTAGTACCTTTGTCATCTCGGGTACCTGGTAATCGGGAAATTCAGTTGAGATCAGTTGATTTAATTTTTCATTGTTAGAGACCCAAGATTGGAGAGGCATATTGGCTCCCATTAATTCTCGATTGGCCTCATGGTATATGTCCAACAGTTTACTTTCACTGTTGGTTGTACCTTGAAAATATCCACATACAGGTTTTTGCTAATTTCCGTCTTGTTTGGGCTATTGGACTTCTTCAAGTGCGTATCCAAGGTAGCTTGGAGCAGAAAGGAGATGACGTGGCGCCAAAAAGGACAGAGGCAAACCGGTAAGTGATTAATTCACTGTTCGGATCGTTAGGATCCTTAATCCATAGGAACTTTGTGTAGTTCCGGTCTTCTTCTTGAAGACCTACCCTAAGGAATGCCTTGCTGATGTCGGCCGTATATGCATAAGTCCCAATACGGAACTTTAACAGCACGTCGTAAAGCCTTTGTGTTAGGCTAGGGCCAGTTTGAAGACAGTCGTTTAACGAAACACTACTCGGCCTCATTTTAGCACTGCAATTAAATACTATCCGTAATGGGGTAGTTGCAGAATTCTTCTGTACACAATGATGTGGTAAGTAGTGACCTTCCTTTGGGTTATCGTTTGTAACAACTTCGATAAATTTGTCATCGAGTTGCTTCTGTATTATTTCATGGTACAACTTCAAGTTCTCAGGTTGTCTTTGTAAGCGCAACACCTGTGATCTCAATTGGTTTTGTGCCATAAAATGGTTTACGGGTAGCTGAGGGTGATTCAGCTTCCATGGTAGCCTGACCCAGTATTGATTGTCTCTGTATATAACTGAGTCCAGGTATTGTTTGTAAGTCCAGTCATCATCTGGGCTAGGTTGTTCAGGGACAATGCCGAGAGTTGCCAGGTCCCATAACTTGTGTACAGGGGGATCAAGCTCTTCCTCGGACATGTCTCTGAGTTGCAGTGGAGACTGGTCTCCTAGTCATGCAACCATTACTGGGTTGGCATGTTGGTGTTCTACAGGTGCGGGTTGGTTTAGCCGTAATACAGGGCCTGTTAGCAAATAGCCACCTGCAGATGGTAACACGTTCATACCGTGTTTGTATTCCTTTCCTTTGATAAACTTATGGTAGACATCTGATCCCATAAGGATTCCAATATTGGAAAGGTTATCTGTTGTGATATTATCAGCCAAATGAATTCCCCTTTTTTCTAGGAATTTGGCTGTTGTCCCCAGACCATATACATACAGATCTGTTGGGAATCTATCTACTACTAGAGCTTGTACATTTTGTTCGTAACCTCCTAATCGTACTTTGGGTTGTACTACCTTGAAAACTCGGGCTCCTGAGTCAGTCAGGAATCCTGCTATGTTTATTCGTGTCTCCTCTACAGGTGTAAGTTTCAGTGTATCTACCAACTCTTTGGATATAAAGGTCAATTGGGACCCTTGATCAAATAATCCACGTACGGTGGCTTTGTTCTCTCCATTTCTAATGATCAATCGTGCAGTAGGTAGAGCTGATTTATGTTTAGACCTTGTTGAGAAAACACTTATGTCAGGTAGCACAGTACAAAGCTGTACTGAGGTGTTAGTTCCTTCCTCCTCCTGTGGTTTGGCAGACTTTGTACTTGAATCCCCACAAAGTGCTGTATGGTGTCGACCCTTATGGCACCTATGGGTTAATTTTACATTTTGGAGTGTAGACATCTTGAAAGTACTCGCTAGTCGTATGGACTTTTAACTATTTGGCACTTGAATTAGTAAAGCAACTAGTTTCCGAACTAGAGCTGTTTATCATTTAAAATATATACTACTGTATAATCATACACGCTATAATTTGAGTGGTAAGCCTGTATCAATGCTGGTATTCCGCAAGTTAGCCCGTCATTATCACTCTTGGTTGGTACAGAGACACAGGTTAACACTCAAAGGTGAAATGATTATAGTTAAATTATACCTATAATTATATGTATGAATATCAGGTTGACAACACAACTCGGGTTGTCCTGAATACTGCATAAAAATATGTACTTGCTAGGTTGTAATATATGTTCAACTCTAGACAAGTGTAAAAAATTCTTACCCTTACACCAGGTTAGCACAATAAATTAAACTAGGTTGCTGTACAACACCAGCCTAAAATGTCCTACCCTTGTGCAAGAATTTGCTGTAAACAATGTGGTATGCAGTATGTAATGGTGCAATATTAAAGTAATGGTTATACTTAAATTACAAAAACATTTATAAGTAACTTATAAGTAAAGTAGCCTCTTATCAACCTCTTGTAATGAAAAAGGCACAATAGTTCTTTGGCATAGGCCTCAGAACAATAATTGTGCTTTGTTGTAGTTTTGCTTGCTATGAGATTGAAAAGTTAGGCTAGAAAATGTAAATATAGCAATGTCTTTCTGCTATAATATTGCACTACTAATGTATATCAGGATTTTATAACTAGATGCAATGTACCTACTGGTTAACTGTAATAATCATCTAGGTTCAAAGGACCATAATTTATGTGGTAAAAACTCCAGGCAGTATATCTCCTTTTAATGGACTTCAGTAAATTAAAGTTTATCTTATTTTTTCTTAGTAGGTAAGAAATTGAGTGGACTGTATGTACTTGTTAAAACTGCCTGAAATTAATCTCACACAAATTGGAGGGACAATTTGTAGCTTAAACCACTTTGTAATGGCTCCTTCTTAAACTACAAATTGTTTACCTGAGTTTAATTATATTATTTTATCATACCACATATGGTGGTCTAATCTACTATTATTTCAACAATTATTACTAGTTATGAATACTACTACTACAATAACTAGAATGGCCTTATCTGAGCCTGTAGTAAGGGCCCACTAAGGCTGTGTCATGGTAGCATCTATGTGGGTGTGGCCCTGTGCCTCATGGTGCCAATGGCGGCTGTGGAGGCCTTCAAGGCTGGCAACAGCTAGGTACATGTGTAGTTCTACTGTTCAGCTACTTGCTGTTCCAAGTCACAATTTACCTGTTTGGGATGCAAGGAGTTAGTACATTTCCCTAAACATATCAATACAGGTATGACATGGTATGTGAGGGCTGTAAAAATGGGGTACACGTACATGGTGTTGGTGTTGTTCATATATTGTAACCGTCTTAAATTTGATATTAAAAAGTGCACTAGAATAATAAACAAATACTTGGTAAGACGGATACTGGAGTGCTCTCATTTGTAGTAGTGATGTTGCTGTGGCAGTTTCTTCAGGCAGAGTAGGTCTATCCTGTGTGGCCATTATCACAACACGCGAGCACCCATTGTTATTGTTTTGTGAGCGTGAGGCGTCTGTAAGAGACGCTCTCCCTCCCTTGTTCCAATATTGTGTTCTACTTCTAAGTTAAATTTACGTTAACAAGGGAATCAAGCTATATTTTGGTGTTAATAATTATATTCAGTCTTATTGAACACTTTTTTATTCAATTTAGACATTAAACTGTTGTATGAACAGTGGTTTAATAATGTAAATACTGTGGCGACGTCGATGACGTCACGGAGTCTCCCATTCTCTAATTTTAAGAGGATACTGTTAAGGGAAGACTATACTATTTGTGTGTCGGTTTCCCGACAGAAGCCTGACAGGCCACTGTAACAGCCAAACCGTTCTTCTTTTACAGGCAGTGACCCCGACTGGGCCAGGGAGAGCTTCCTCGAGCACGCGTGCAAAGTCTTACACCTTGTCATGGTTGTGGGTCTTGGTGGTGTCGATGCGAGGTCTGCCCGCCTTTTTCGAGCATACAAGGTCTTCCCTAATATACAGACCCACTCCTCCATGTGACCTAATTATCCTATCACACCTGTATAGATTATATCCTGGTATCCAGATCTCACTTTCCAAGGATTTCCCTGCACGGGTTTCTGTGAAAGCTCCAAATACTGCATTTGACTCAGTGAGGCGGCCATTTCTGAATTGTACTTTGTTTTTTGTTCTTTTTTACAGTCTGTATGATGGCAAGGATGATTGAGGTTACTCTATTTGGGAAAGTTTGATGGACACTTTTAGCAGGTCCATTGTGCGTGAACAGAGTTTGTTCGGCCCAGTGCTGATTGATGAATGACAGTTGCCTGTCGTAGTTGTAGTTCTTTTTTTGGTGTGTAATTGCATCTGATTCTGGTATGCAAGTGGGTCTGGCATCAAGTTTCATCCATCTGGCATCCTGTTCCATCCATTCTCTATGTTCCCCCTTTTGAAATCTGTCAGCTTGGTTTAAATAATTGAGACTCCTCCAAATTCATTATCTTGCTTGTCGTTCTTTATGTAGCGTTCCGTGCCTTTTACGTGAAAGTATGGGCAGCTTTCACATGAAAGTATATGCAATTTTCCGCTTTTCTCACTCAAAAGCATCCATATGAGATGAAACATATGAAAGATGTAAATATTGAGCATGCCATTGGTGACCTACAGGGACACAAGCATGTATCAAGCAAAAGCAAAGTCGAGTGCAGGCAGTTCCAGCAATGATGAAGTAAATGGAGCCCAGTACATAACTAGTGATGGACCCCTTGTTTGCAACTCAACTCACTAGAATGTTTGGTCCTGCTGGCTCTCGGGAGAGAAGTGGAGAGTTGACAGAGGACAAGAGCGTTGTACTTCTCTGGAAGTTTGCTATATTATTCACAAATACTGGGCTCATACTCTTGACGGTAGATTCAAACATGGAGCAAAGGTTCTTGACAGTATTATTCGCGAAGATGAAACCCTTGCAAGGCGTTTGCAAGAGAAAGAATATTGTGATAGTTCGGAAAATGAGTAAGCATGATATAAGGAATGAACTTTTCCAAAAATACTCGCCTACCATTTAAGGGAACTTACGGATCTTAAGCAGGCACTTCAAGAAAGCCAAGGAAACAAATCCTCCGAATTTTCCGCTTGTCTCACTCAAAAGCGTCCATATGTGAAACATTCTCGTGATAATCTCAATGCTTCAAGAGATAAATTTACAAGACGTGGCTTCAGTTATGAGGATACTGAAGAATGCCGCCATGAAGCCGCCGGGCCGCAGCAAATGGTCCAACAACCAAAGCAAAACAGCTTGGCTAACAGCAGATATGAAAATTGCAACCCGTCCTCGCAAATTCGTATAGTCAATATTGACTTATTAAATACGTGCATAGGTGATATACTAAACATAATAGTTTACCTTGAAAAGCTTCATAGAAAACACCGACCTTACCTAACCTTGTTAGTATGTTAAGATAAGCATCTTATTGCTTCGTAATTACAATTGTAACTTAACCTATACCTATAATAGGTTAAGTAACAATTGTAATTACGAAGCTATAAGATGCTTATCTTAACATACTAACAAGGTTAGGTAAGGTCGGTGTTTTCTATGAAGCTTTTAAAGGTAAACTATTATGTTTAGTATGTCACCTATGCACGTATTTAATAAGTCAATATTGACTATACGAATTTGCGAGGACGGGTTGGAAAATTGTTTGGACCTGCACTTCATGGGTGTTGCCCAAACACTGCGTGCAACTCGGATATTCCTCAGAGAGCGACAGCTTGTCTTCGCAGCTCGAGGATGGAAACAAATGCAGGTATCCTTAATTACGGGTCGAGGAGCCCATAGCTCAGGAGAGCGACCCAAAATAAAACCAACTATTAACAAATTTCTTCTGGAAAATGACTGTTTCACGAAGCAAATAGTGGAATGTTTACTGTTACGTTAAAGTCATAGATTTCACATGGTTAAACTAAACATTAAAAGTTTAGGGTCATGGAATGTTAAACTTTTTTAAACTTAAAAGCAAATGTTTGTAGTTATAATAAAGCATAAAGAAATTTGAAGGTCTGTTTTCCTGTATAGTATTGTGATTGTACAACTTTGAGTTTTGTGCAAGATCATTTACGAAATGAGTTTTAACGGCGTTCCGACTTCTACCCAGCCAATCAGTGCCTGTTGGTGGGGTCGTTGGTCTTCTATTAATGGTAACAAACGGTGTTCTCTCAAGGGTAGGGTGTCCCCATGCAACCCGTTCTCGCAATTTGTATAGTCAATATTGACTTATTAGTTACGTGCATAGGTGACATACTAAACATAATAGTTTCCCTTGAAAAACTTCATAGAAAATACCAACCTTACCTAACCTACTTAGTATGTTAAAATAAGTATCTTATAGCTTCGTAACCTATTATAGGTATAGGTTAGGTAATAATTGTAATTACGAAGCAATAAGATGCTTATCTTAACATACTAAGTAGGTTAGGTAAGGTCGGTGTTTTCTATGAAGCTTTTCAAG
Organism: Procambarus virginalis; assembly: GCA_020271785.1. Lineage (NCBI taxonomy): Eukaryota > Metazoa > Arthropoda > Malacostraca > Decapoda > Cambaridae > Procambarus > Procambarus virginalis. Next base: position 29,886 of record WNGS01043877.1, read on the forward strand.
GGAAACTATTATGTTAAGTATGTCACCTATGCACATATTTAATAAGTCAATATTGACTATACGAATTTGCGAGGACGGGTTGCCCCATGGCCTACCACCGTAACCAGCTGTGGGGAAACGGCTGTGGGGAAACGGCTCTGGCAAGGTTACGTAGTGGCCAACACGTTTAACTCCTTAATGGAGCACAGCCCTGCTGCTTATTGTACGAACTACATTATCCCTCTTGCAGTTGTGCATATCCTTGTTGAATGTCCTGACTTCCAAGACGACTTGTGATCTCAGTTTTCACAGCTTTGTGTCCGCAGGAGCCAAAGTTTTGTGCTAGTCCTGGTTATTTCCGCAGTTATTCTTTTCTCTTCCCTTCCAGCTGGGACTCTTAACTCTACTGGTCTGAGGCGTTACATGAGCCTGTGGTGTTCGACTTCATTTGGGTGGTTTTAGCCATCAACATGACATGGGGTGACGGCAAAAATACCCGTGGACGCCCTCTAGAGCCTTTCGTCCTCTCAAAGTTCTCTATTAAATTCTGGCTAGCCAACTCATGTTGACATTCACCCTTTCCTGTCTGCTCTTTATAGACCTGACATGTTCTATAAAATGACAATTTCTCTGTCCTCGTAAGACACTTATCTAATTTCCTATTTCCCTTTGTGGCGAGTTGATGAAACTGACAGGACTACATTCACAACCCCACCCCCCCTCCCAACACTACTATTTCCGGTCTGTGATCTGCCTCTCCCTCAAGCTCTTTCACTGTACCATTCGACGAAGACCTCTGCTATTTTCCTTACTTTACCTTCCTTGCTGTAAGATTTGCGGGTAATCGTTTACAGGCTAAGGATATTCAATCCAGATCCCATGCGCTCTTACATATGTCAGCACTATGGCCACCATAAAGATGCCTTCAGCGGTTCGGAACTGACTGGAGTATGCAGCAACATACCCAATATTGATATATGCAAAAAATCTGCACAAAGACGACAAACTCTTAGCGCTTTACTCACAGACGTATAATGGAACCTCCATGCTTCTTTTTGTCCAAACTGCATTGTCCCACTTAGTCATTCACCTTGTAGAATGTCAATTTCAGAACGAATGTATGACATGCATTCATAATGTCCCTCGATAGAATACTTGGCGAATCTCATACCTTTGATAACGCTCATCTGTGGAATTTTCTTTTCGTATTTATATTTGTGATGTTTAGGGCCTGTTAAATATCCAGCGAGGTGGATGGTGCTACAGAGCCTTCCTATCTTCTTGAACAAATTACATAATTGCCACCAAAAATATATTACATTAATAATAAATTATCCCCCCCCCCCACATAATCGGTTACAAATCTAAGCGTACTAATTTACTGATCTCTCTAAATACTTGACTCCATACTTTCCAAGATTTATCAAGTATATTCAAGATATCCAAGATTCATCAAGTATTTTTCGATATAATGATTTAATTTTAGTTTGTTTTAAGTAGTTTATTAATAGTTTATAATACAGCTTCAGCGATGAGGAGTAGAATAGGTAGAAAAGTGGTATAGGATGAAAAAGTCCACAAGGGCCGTGATGAGGGTTCAGTATATCACGCTATAGTGATATACTGATCACTCATGTGAATACTCTCGTGAAGGGTTATATCTTTATCTAGTTTTCTCCTTGTGGGAGTGTCATGTTGAGACGAGATAGTAGAATTGGGGGTTTAGATCTCCTTTGAGTGTCACGCGTTTTAGGAATTTCCCTCACCCGTTGTCACAAAGAATTGCTTACTTGGAGCTTGGCAATTAATTTATTCACTCTCGTGTTCTTGAGAATATCCTCATAATGCACCCAAAAATTGCCAGTGCAGGCTACTGATCATATGGCCCGGTAAGACTAACCATCCTGGAAGATGGGGACTTTCAGTATCACCGCTACCTTATTCACTCGTGTTTTTTCTCTTTTTTTATATATATACAAGAGTTGTTACATTCTTGTACAGCCACAATTATGTAGCGTTTCGGGCAGGTCCCTGGAATACGATCCCCGCCGCGAAGAATCGTTGTTACAACCAAGTACTCATTTTACTGTTGAGTTAAACAGAGGCTACAGTTAAGGATCTGCGCCCAGTAAATCCTCCCCGGTCAGGATACAAACCCATGACAAAGCGCTCGCAGAACGCCAGGCGAGTGTCTTACCACTGCACCACGGAGACTGTTCATGATGATATCCTCATAATGCACCCTTGTCGGGTGACCTGGGGGGGGGGGTTGCACTAGCACCCAGAGTTTGCAAGTGCAGACTACTGATCACACGCCTCTGTATTACTTACCATCTTGTGTGATGGGGATATTAGCATTGCGTAGCTAGTTTTCTGGCGCACTGTACATACCTTCATATAGTCTAGGGTAGCTGTACAAATGCAAATGTACCTACATGTGCTAATAAACAAAAAAAAGAAGTCCCTCACACGAATAAGGATATAACCATGTAACACAAACTTTGTAACCGTATATAAACTCTTGAGGTAACTAAATAAATGTAGATGTACCTCAGTATAAATTGTCATCCACACTACCATGGAAATAAACATACCATTCACCTGGGCTCCAAGAGTTTCGAACCATGGAATCCACGCATGTGAGGTTGTAGCTCTATCCAATGGCCTATGAGTAAACTTAATAGGGAAATTTAAAAGTAAACTTAACTTATTATGACTACTTCTAGCCCAGTCGATAAAACTTCGGCCTCACACACGTGGGTAACTTATTATGACTACTTCTAGCCCAGTCGATAAAACTTCGGCCTCACACACGTGGGGTCCACGGTTCGACTTTCCTAGAGGCCAGGTGAATGGAATACCGCAGTATATTTCAAAAGTGACCCTACATATCATGTGTTTCTGTATGACTAACAATTCTTTGAGATGGAATGGGGGGGGGGCGGAATTACATAACTCTTGACACAAACTATACATGGTAGCAGGCAGTCAAGTGTCCAGCTGCGTAAATCACCACACACTTAAGTTAAACAGGAAAATGCTTAATGTGACTTATTTACGTTCTGGGAACTCTTCTACACCAAGTGCATTCCTCGCCATCAACTAACGTTCACACCGCTGTTCTCACCATCACCCAGTCAACACCGTCTGCTGGTCGCCATCCTGAATAACTATAACATCGCTCGTTACAAAATTTCTCTATTGATTCAAATTACTGACATATAGATAATAGTAAACCACATTGAAAGTCGGAATGATTTTTGTTTGACGCTCCATACTTCAGCGATAATGGTCTGCCATTATTTGGCCCGTTCCCTCTGCAACCTTAGTTGACTAATACAAAAAAAAAATTGGGATGATGGTAACTGCATTCTAATCCTCCCTTATTGCCAGCATATCAATGTCTGCATATGCAGACATTGATATGTCTTTAAATAAAATTTGCACGTCTGTCCTTCTGGTCTGACTTGCTCTATCGGGGACCGTTGTAGTGTCTGTCCCTATTGAGCTGTCAGTGCTGTGTTACACTTTCTAGTCAACGGTCGTCTACATCCGGGCATACTGAATCAGACTTTACAACTTCATGAATTTCTGCTTCAGTTTCCTCCCTGACTATAGTCTCCGCCCCTTGGTCTATTAGAATTAGTATTGTTCGTTTCCCACTCTTTCTGGATGGCTGGTAGGCTTTAAATGAACGATGTTTTCCGGTCATGCGTCATGTTATCTAGAAGGTTTTTAGGATATTCTAGGATGGCAGGTCATTTTTACACCCCCAGAGCTAATGGCCAGCTCTCAATCCCGTGGTGCTTGGGGCTCTACTACCACAAAATCATCTACGTCCTCTATTAACACAAATCTGCTATTAAACAACAACAAACTCTGGCCGCAGACAGCACTCGGCCCACTTAAATCTTTGAATGTGAATATGTTAGATATTAAGTCGCCGCACATTCTCTCATGTGTACTCTATATATTTAAAACTGAAGTATAATGCCAATCCTCACCTTAAATGCTTCCTTGAAGGTTGTAACAGAACCCATGGGCTTTAGATGCTATAGAAGACAAGCAAAACGCTGATGTAATTTATACAGATTTCGCAAAAGCCGTCGACAAATGTGGCCATGTTGTTACTGCACACAAAATGTGTTCAAATGGAATTACCGGAGAAAATAAGCAAATGGATCTACAATTTCCTGACTAACGGAACCTAATGTGTAATAAGTCAACAAAATAAAACCCGGACCATCAACCTTGAAGATATCAGTCCCCCAGGGTACTGTGCTTGCTCCAGTACTTTTTCTCATCGTCAAATTGGACATAGACAAGGACACATTCTATTGTACTGTATCATTCTTTGCAGGTGATACTAAGGTTTTTATCTAGTAGACAACATGGAGGACATGGCAACCTCCAATCAGATCTTTCAATAGGCTACAGAAAATAATATGGTATTTAATGAAGGCAAGTTCCAGCTCATGCGCTATAAAAAAAAATAAAATAAAAACAGATACCATGAACAAAACAGTCAAATCATAACATTGAAAGAAAAGGTGATATAAAGGATTTGGG
>WNGS01043881.1:0-14956 GCA_020271785.1 Procambarus virginalis
CCCCTAGGTGTCCTGTTTGCGAACTTCTACATGGGTACCATCGAGAAAAAAGTCTTAGTCAACATGAAATTGAAACCCTCCATATACTGCAGGTATGTTGACGACATTTTTACACAGGTACCTGATGCCTGATATCTGCAGGAGCTGAAGGAAGCATTTGAGCAGAATTATGTGCTGAGTTTCACTTACAAGATGAAGAATGATGGGAACCTGCCCTTTCTAGATGTAACAGTCACGGATAGGACCGGAGGTTTCCACACTGCAGTCTACACTAAGGAAACAAACATAGGAATGTGCCTCAATGCCAACAGTGACTGCCCAGACAGGTACAAGAGGAGTGTTGTTAACGCTTATGTCGACCGTGCTCTCAGCCACAGCTCAGGATGGAAGCAAGTCGATGAAGAACTCTGTAGGGTAATTGAGGTCCTAGTTAACAACGGCTTCTTTGAGGGTTTTGTTGAAGACATCACAAAAAGAAAGGTGAAACGAAATGCAACCTCTGAAGAGCCAACCAACACAACACTTGTACCCCCTATTAGACTATTTTACAGGAACTTCTTTTCGACGGCTCATAAAACGGAGGAAAGGGTCCTGAAAGATGTTGTTGATAGGAACGTTATTCTTACAGACAAAACTCAGAAAACACAACTGACAATATACTATAAAACCAAAAAAACGGCCAACCTACTCATGAAAAACTCTCCAGACACCAAGCAGAACGCCTTGAAGGAAACCAACGTCGTCTATTCCTTCAAATGGCCACTTGGGGACTGTAAACCCCAAAGAACTCAGCATATACATAAGACAACAACGTCTCTTTCCAGGTGAATAACAATGCATAAGCAACAGGGCTACATCAAGGAACGTATAATCTCTTCCCACAACCAAACCATCACCAGAGAAGTCTTAACAAACAACACAGAAACCATCGATAGATACAACGATAGCAGGAGGCTCGACATCAGTGAGGCACTACACATCAAAAAGTCAAGACCTGCAATCCATAGCCAATTAATGCACAACTAAATTCTACCCACTTCAAGACCTCGAACTAACATGGAAGCAGCAAGAGGAGGTATGGGCCAATAGTCCTTCTGCAGTTACTTCCATTCTTACTGTCTTACTGTAACACTGTCATATTAGTAACACTGTCACATTAGTAACTGTCACATTAGTAACACTGTAACGTTAGTAACACTGTCACATTAGTAACACTGTCACATTAGTAACACTGTCACATTAGTAACACTGTCACATTAGTAACACTGTCACATTAGTAACACTGTCACATTAGTAACACTGTCACATTAGTAACACTGTCACATTAGTAACACTGTCACATTAGTAACACTGTCACATTAGTAACTGTCACATTAGTAACACTGTCGCATTAGTAACACTATCACATTAGTAACACTGTCACATTAGTAACACTGTCACATTAGTAACACTGTCACATTAGTAATACTGTCACATTAGTAACACTGTCACATTAGTAACACTGTCACATTAGTAACACTGTCACGTTAGTAACACTGTCACGTTAGTAACACTGTCACATTAGTAACACTGTCACGTTAGTAACACTGTCACATTAGTAACACTGTCACATTTGTAACTGTCACATTAGTAACACTGTCACATTAGTAACACTGTCACATTAGTAACACTCACATTAGTAACTGTCACATTAGTAACACTGTCACATTAGTAACACTGTCACATTAGTAACACTGTCACATTAGTAACACTGTCACATTAGTAACACTGTCACATTAGTAACTGTCACATTAGTAACACTGTCGCATTAGTAACACTATCACATTAGTAACACTGTCACATTAGTAACACTGTCACATTAGTAACACTGTCACATTAGTAATACTGTCACATTAGTAACACTGTCACATTAGTAACACTGTCACATTAGTAACACTGTCACGTTAGTAACACTGTCACATTAGTAACACTGTCACATTAGTAACACTGTCACATTAGTAACACTGTCACATTAGTAACACTGTCACATTAGTAACACTGTCACATTAGTAACACTGTCACATTAGTAACACTATCACATTAGTAACACTGTCACATTAGTAACACTGTCACATTAGTAACTGTCACATTAGTAACTGTCACATTAGTAACTGTCACATTAGTAACTGTCACATTAGTAACTGTCACATTAGTAACTGTCACATTAGTAACTGTCACATTAGTAACACTGTCACGTTAGTAACACTGTCACATTAGTAACACTGTCACATTAGTAACTGTCACATTAGTAACACTGTCACATTAGTAACTGTCACATTAGTAACACTGTCACATTAGTAACTGTCACATTAGTAACTGTCACATTAGTAACTGTCACATTAGTAACTGTCACATTAGTAACTGTCACATTAGCAACACTGTCACATTAGTAACACTGTCACATTAGTAACACTGTCACATTAGTAACACTCACATTAGTAACTGTCACATTAGTAACACTGTCACGTTAGTAACTGTCACATTAGTAACACCGTCACATTAGTAACACTGTCACATTAGTAACACTGTCACATTAGTAACACTGTCACATTAGTAACACTGTCACATTAGTAACACTGTCACATTAGTAACACTGTCATATTAGTAACACTGTCACATTAGTAACTGTCACATTAGTAACACTGTCACGTTAGTAACTGTCACATTAGTAACACTGTCACATTAGTAACACTGTCACATTAGTAACACTGTCACATTAGTAACACTGTCACATTAGTAACACTGTCACATTAGTAACTGTCACATTAGTAACACTGTCACATTAGTAACACTGTCACATTAGGAACACTGTCACATTAGTAACTGTCACATTAGTAACACTGTCACATTAGTAACACTGTCACGTTAGTAACACTGTCACATTAGTAACACTGTCACATTTGTAACTGTCACATTAGTAACACTGTCACATTAGTAACACTGTCACATTAGTAACACTGTCACATTAGTAACACTGTCACATTAGTAACACTGTCACATTAGTAACACTGTCACATTAGTAACACTGTCACATTAGTAACACTGTCATATTAGTAACTGTCACATTAGTAACACTGTCACGTTAGTAACTGTCACATTAGTAACACTGTCACATTAGTAACACTGTCACATTAGTAACACTGTCACAGTAACACTGTCACATTAGTAACACTGTCACATTAGTAACACTGTCACATTAGTAACACTGTCACATTAGTAACACTGTCACATTAGTAACTGTCACATTAGTAACACTGTCACATTAGTAACACTGTCACATTAGTAACACTGTCACGTTAGTAACACTGTCACATTAGTAACACTGTCACATTAGTAACTGTCACATTAGTAACACTGTCACGTTAGTAACACTGTCACATTAGTAACTGTCACATTAGTAACTGTCGCATTAGTAACATTGTCACGTTAGTAACACTGTCACGTTAGTAACATTGTCACGTTAGTAACACTGTCACATTAGTAACTGTCACATAAATAACACTGTCACATTAGTAACTGTCACATTAGTAACACTGTTACATTAGTAACACTGTCACATTAGTAACACTGTCACATTAGTAACTGTCACATTAGTAACACTGTCACATTAGTAACACTGTCACATTAGTAACACTGTCACATTAGTAACTGTCACATTAGTAACACTGCCACATTAGTAACACTGTCACATTAGTAACTGTCACATTAGTAACACTGTCACGTTAGTAACACTGTCACATTAGTAACTGTCACGTTAGTAACACTGTCACATTAGTAACACTGTTACATTAGTAACTGTCACGTTAGTAACACTGTCACATTAGTAACACTGTCACATTAGTAACACTGTCACATTAGTAACACTGTCACATTAGTAACTGTCACATTAGTAACACTGTCACATTAGTAACACTGTCACATTAGTAACACTGTCACGTTAGTAACACTGTCACATTAGTAACACTGTCACATTAGTAACTGTCACATTAGTAACACTGTCACGTTAGTAACACTGTCACATTAGTAACTGTCACATTAGTAACTGTCACATTAGTAACATTGTCACGTTAGTAACACTGTCACGTTAGTAACATTGTCACGTTAGTAACACTGTCACATTAGTAACTGTCACATAAATAACACTTTCACATTAGTAACTGTCACATTAGTAACACTGTTACATTAGTAACACTGTCACATTAGTAACACTGTCACATTAGTAACTGTCACATTAGTAACACTGTCACATTAGTAACACTGTCACATTAGTAACACTGTCACATTAGTAACTGTCACATTAGTAACACTGCCACATTAGTAACACTGTCACATTAGTAACTGTCACATTAGTAACACTGTCACGTTAGTAACACTGTCACATTAGTAACTGTCACGTTAGTAACACTGTCACATTAGTAACACTGTTACATTAGTAACTGTCACATTAGTAACACTGTCACATTAGTAACACTGTCACATTAGTAACTGTCTTATTAGTAACACTGTCACATTAGTAACACTATCACATTAGTAACACTGTCACATTAGTAACACTGTCACATTAGTAACACTGTCACGTTAGTAACACTGTCACATTAGTAACACTGTCACATTAGTAACACTGTCACATTAGTAACTGTCACATTAGTAACACTGTCACATTAGTAACACTGTCACGTTAGTAACTGTCACATTAGTAACACTGTCACATTAGTAACACTGTCACATTAGTAACACTGTCACATTAGTAACACTGTCACGTTAGTAACTGTCACATTAGTAACACTGTCACATTAGTAACACTGTCACATTAGTAACACTGTCACATTAGTAACACTGTCACGTTAGTAACTGTCACATTAGTAACACAAGTATTAACTTGCTCAACTTTAGGTGGTCCAAAATTGATTAATTAATTATTGTTAATAAATTTCAGTCATAATATACCCTCATGCCTTATCCTTTTGATTTCCTAAGCGTCTATAAAGTTTATAAACTGCTTTTAGATTTTGTGTAAAGTTTACATTGTTGAGAGCCGTAAGGGATTATAATACGACCCATGAGTTACAATTGGCCAAGTGGTCAAACCTATGCCACAATTTGCTTGATTTTTAGACTAAAAATCACTATGAAGTTTTTAATGATTTATTTTTAATTTTCTTTGATTCATGAAGAGTTAAAATATCAATGATTTTTAAGTATCTCTAAAAGTTTTCTCGACTGTTCTTTGGAATTTGGAACTTTCTTTTTTACTTCGTATTCCCCGAAATAAAATATTTCCCATTTACTTTTATTTTATTAGTTTTCGTAAGTTGTATGTTGACAGTAATGGTAGTTTTACTGACAGTTGTCCCGAAAGGTTGGGGTGTTTGGACCAAATTTGGCGTCCTTCAGTACTTTATCATTACATTAAATTTATATTATTCCATTAAATTTCAAATTTCCTATATTTCTAATTATCTACAATGTAGCTTGTGTTCTCGTAGACTCTATATAAAAGAAAGAGGTCCCGTTGTTGGAAAAGTTTACAGTTACAGAGTTTCAGAATCAAGGCAGTGTTCAGTTACTATTGAAAGTTCATATCAAGAAGTTTCCATTAACTTAACAATGTCTGTAATTCAAGCAGCTCTACTTTATGTTGGAGAACTCTCCCCTGGGCGTTCCTACAAGGTTGTGCTCGAGAAACCACCGGTAGAGGGAGTCCTCGTGCTTCTCCACCCACTTGATGTTGCCTTCCACCTCCTCCAGGGCCTGCTGGCGGGCGCGGGCCCCTGACCCGGCGTTGGGGAACTCCGCAAAGAACTCCTTCATCTGTGAGGGGTGACACAAAGGTTGTAAATGAACATGAAGACAAATACTCAAACTAAGAGTTTTCTCTGTCGTGTATAAGGCTGAGGAGCACAACAGTTAAACATCATATGCACAGAGAAAGAACACTAACGTGATATATAGAAAAAAGAAAGTCAACTTGAGCTCGAGGATTCGAGCTCTGTATCAACTTCGGTTCGTTTCGTATCATCTGAGGGTTTGAGTCACCTCAAAGCTCCAGTTGATTTTTCCAATTACACATTATGTTGTGTAAGTTTAGGATTAACAGGACAAACACAGTATTTGATCTGCTGTGGGAGTATCACTTAGCCAGGCCCGAAGTGGCGAGGGAACACATGAGATGAGCTCAACCTTTGTTCAGCTCCTATCATGTGGAGCTATCCTACGGGAGCTGTTCGCTGGGATAGGGATAACTTTCCCAGGGGCTGGGACAGATTCGAGATGAAAAGCATCTTTTGAAATTCTTCAAGAGCTTAAAGTGTCTATGGTGTGACACACAGGTGCACAGTGTGAGAGACAGGTGCACAGTGTGAGAGACAGGTGCACAGTGTGAGAGACAGGTGCACAGTGTGAGAGACAGGTGCACAGTGTGACACACAGGTGCACAGTGTGAGAGACAGGTGCACAGTGTGAGAGACAGGTGCACAGTGTGACACACAGGTGCACAGTGTGACACACAGGTGCACAGTGTTTTGGTAATAAAGACTGGATGTGTACATCCTGCTGGCATGTGTACTGGTGGATGTGTACATCCTGCTGGCATGTGTACTGGTGGATGTGTACAACCTGCTGGCATGTGTACTGGTGGATGTGTACATCCTGCTGGCATGTGTACTGGTGGATGTGTACATCCTGCTGGCATGTGTACTGGTGGATGTGTACATCCTGCTGGCATGTGTACTGGAGGATGTGTACATCCTGCTGGCATGTGTACTGGTGGATGTGTACATCCTGCTGGCATGTGTACTGGTGGATGTGTACATCCTGCTGGCATGTGTACTGGTGGATGTGTACATCCTGCTGGCATGTGTACTGGTGGATGTGTACATCCTGCTGGCATGTGTACTGGTGGATGTGTACATCCTGCTGGCATGTGTACTGGTGGATGTGTACATCCTGCTGGCATGTGTACTGGTGGATGTGTACATCCTGCTGGCATGTGTACTGGTGGATGTGTACAACCTGCTGGCATGTACTCACCTAATTGTGCTTGCGGGGGTTGAGCTTTGGCTCTTTGGTCCCGCCTCTCAACCGTCAATCAACTGGTGTACAGTTTCCTGAGCCTATTGGGCTCTATCATATCTACACTTGAAACTGTGTATGGAGTCAGCCTCCACCACATTACTTCCTAATGCATTCCATTTGTCAACCACTCTGACACTAAAAAAGTTCTTTCTAATATCTCTGTGGCTCATTTGGGCACTCAGTTTCCACCTGTGTCCCCCCTTGTGCGTGTGCCCCTTGTGTTAAATAGCCTGTCTTTATCTACCCTATCAATTCCCTTCAGAATCTTAAATGTGGTGATCATGTCCCCCCTAACTCTTCTGTCTTCCAGCGAAGTGAGGTTTAATTCCCTTAGTCTCTCCTCGTAGCTCATACCTCTCAGCTCGGGCACTAGTCTGGTGGCAAACCTTTGAACCTTTTCCAGTTTAGTCTTATCCTTGACTAGATATGGACTCCATGCTGGGGCTGCATACTCCAGGATTGGCCTGACATATGTGGTATACAAAGTTCTGAATGATTCTTTACACAAGTTTCTGAATGCCGTTCGTATGTTGGCCAACCTGGCATATGCCGCTGATGTTATCCTCTTGATATGTGCTGCAGGAGACAGGTCTGGCGTGATATCAACCCCCAAGTCTTTTTCTTTCTCTGATTCCTGAAGAATTTCCTCTCCCAGATGATACCTTGTATCTGGCCTCCTGCTCCCTACACCTATCTTCATTACATTACATTTGGTTGGGTTAAACTCTAACAACCATTTGTTCGACCATTCCTTCAGCTTGTCTAGGTCTTCTTGAAGCCTCAAACAGTCCTCTTCTGTTTTAATCCTTCTCATAATTTTGGCATCGTCCGCAAACATGGAGAGAAATGAATCGATACCCTCCGGGAGATCATTTACATATATCAGAAACAAGATAGGACCGAGTACAGAGCCCTGTGGGACTCCACTGGTGACTTCACGCCAATCGGAGGTCTCACCCCTTACCGTAACTCTCTGCTTCCTATTGCTTAGGTACTCCCTTATCCACTGGAGCACCTTACCAGTTACACCTGCCTGTCTCTCCAGCTTATGTACCAGCCTCTTATGCGGTACTGTGTCAAAGGCTTTCCAACAGTCCAAGAAAATGCAGTCCGCCCAGCCCTCTCTTTCTTGCTTAATCTTTGTCACCTGATCGTAGAATTCTATCAAGCCTGTAAGGCAAGATTTTCCCTCCCTGAACCCATGTTGGCGATTTGTCACGAAGTCTCTTCTCTCCAGATGTGTTACCAGGTTTTTTCTCACGATCTTCTCCATCACCTTGCATGGTATACAAGTCAAGGACACTGGCCTGTAGTTCAGTGCCTCTTGCCTGTCGCCCTTTTTGTATATTGGGACCACATTCGCCGTCTTCCATATTTCTGGTAGGTCTCCCGTCTCCAGTGACTTACTATACACTATGGAGAGTGGCAAGCAAAGTGCCTCTGCACACTCTTTCAGTATCCAAGGTGAGATCCCGTCTGGCCCAACAGCCTTCCTAACATCCAGATCCAGCAGGTGTCTCTTTACCTCCTCTCTCGTAATTTCGAACTCTTCCAAGGCCGCCTGATTTACCTCCCTTTCTCCTAGCACAGTGACCTCACCTTGTTCTATTGTGAAGACCTCCTGGAACCTCTTGTTGAGTTCTTCACACACCTCTTTGTCATTCTCTGTATACCTGTCCTCGCCTGTTCTAAGTTTCAATACCTGTTCTTTCACTGTTGTTTTCCTTCTGATGTGACTGTGGAGTAGCTTTGGTTCGGTCTTGGCTTTGTTTGCTATATCATTTTCAAAACTTTTCTCTGCTTCTCTTCTCACCCTGACGTACTCATTCCTGGCTCTCTGGTATCTCTCTCTGCTTTCTGGTGTTCTGTTATTCCGGAAGTTCCTCCACGCCCTTTTGTTCAGTTTCTTCGCTTCCATACATTCCCTATTATACCATGGATTCTTCTGTTGCTTCTCGGATTTTTCCCTTTGGACCGGGATGAACCTGTTTACTGCCTCCTGACGTGCTGGTTCTTTGACGTGCTGGCTTAGAAAGTTTCTTGTTTGTCATCCAGCAGCTTAGCTCTCCATGTTTCTGGTCTTCCATGCGGGTCTCTGTTCTTTCATCTATCTTCCCATGGTTGAAGTCTCACATTATTAGTAGTCCAGATCCATTCCTGCTAGCAACAGAAGCTGCTCTTTCTATTATGTTAATGGTGGCCATGTTGTTTCTATCATATTCCTGACTAGGTCTTCTGTCATTTGGTAGACCTAGACTATGATATCAATAAATATTGATATCATAGGCCTGTGTTACAGGCCTCATGCCTCGTGCTTCAGTTTCCCTGGGTTAGCATTTCCACCGGCCTACAGCAATTTATTTCTGCCATGGTTACTAAACATGTTGCGCGTTTTATTTTATTTTGCTGTATTTACAGTGCGTTTGCTTAACTTTTGCTCTGCCATTAACGTTATTACGCAGAGTCAGCTAGGATGCTCTAGTTGCAGTGTTGCGAGCCCCTGTCCCCCGCTTTAAGATTTCCTGGCCCCTGCATGTATGTTTAGCTCCCTCTGAAATCTATTACTGTATATTCGTTTAGCTCTTGCTTGTTTTGTTAATAACTACTGGTTACGTTATGTCGTTCATCATTTATGCCTAAATGTTACATTTAGCCTACCACAGTTTAATCTATAATTGATGTATTGCCCATGTTGCATGTCGTTACTTTGCCGTGGTTACAGTTGTTGTTTCACTTGCTTGCCTCTTAAGTTATTAAGTAGTCAGCGAGGAGGCGTAGTTTGCGGTGTTACGGCCATTGCCTCTTGCATTAAGTTTTCTGGCTTTACAATTCTGTTCGTTTCCTCTCCAGAATTTATTACCAGTGTTTTACGCTTGGTCTTGCTGCATAATTATGTTACCACTGGTTTCATTTACGTTGTCTAATCTGCTATTTGCCTCTATACTACTAAGTAAGTCAGCTAGGATGTACCGGTTGCGGAGTACGGGCCTCATGGTTCTTGCTTTACGCTCATTCACGCCTGTTCATTTACTTTCTGGGTTTACATTTACGTCGTATAACTAATACTGGACGCTGTCTTTTCACTACTTCCCTTAGTTCCCGCTGTGGAGGTGTCCGTTTTGTGCCAGGAGTTAGGACTTTTGTATCTGGCAGTACCTTTGCCAGGCTTCTAAGTCCCCCCACTCAGTTATGCTTGGGACTTTATTCAAATCTACCATTCCTGCCTCTCGCAACAGGTGCAGCATCCAGTTAACCCCACTCTTGCAGCCTCGCTGATACCAGTACGTGTTTGGTGTGGGCCCATCACAACCGTGCCGTTGCCTTACACGTTACCACTGCATGCCAGCTTCTGCCCCCTCTTACTGCCTTAATACTTCCAGATCCACGGTAGAACGCGCACGAGGAACACCATGAATGATCGAGGACCGTGTGGTGGGCCCGAGAGGCGGACCACTGATCACGTGCCACCACGAGAGGTATCCTGGGTGGCGACCTACATGCCTCTAAGCCGCCTCCCCCCCCCCACATCCGTGGGACTCGCCACAGCGACAACGACCGACACGGGGTCGACCCTGGGGAGTCGGCCTCTGTGTGGACAGCGTTCACTTTCCCACAGCCGCCCTGGGGACAGCCTTCCAGGACTGGTCTCTCTGAGGGCGGGCTCCAGCGACGAGGATATACACGGGATCGGACAGTCATTTGCCATGGTGGCAAGCACTCCCTACAAGGGGTACAAACCCTGCAGTATGTACACCTCCCAGGGTCACTGTCAGTGGGTTACCCGCCTCTCTACGCCCATGGCTTGTCAAGATGGCGCTCCATCGGCCCACCAAGGAAGCTGTCTACGTTAGCAGCATCTGCCTGTAGACCCGGACTGGTACCTTATTTTATTTATTTTATTTATTCATATACAAGAAGGTACATTGGGAATGTGAGAATATATAATATGGTAATTACAATCTTGTAAAGCCACTAGTACGTGCAGCGTTTCGGGCAGGTCCTTAATCTAAGAAAATTTTTAGTAGGTAAATACTAGCAAAAATTATAAAAAGAAATGATAACAGTTACATGGCAAGAAAAGAAGAAAGAAAAAAAAGATGAGAGAAAATTGTAGGTACAGTATAATAAAGCACTTAGGTAGCTAGGATTGATTGCAATGAAAGCTTGAATGGTAGTTGACAAAATTTGGTAGGCACAATACAGCAAATGGCTAGCACATAAAGGAAGACAGCAATGAACACAATGATAAGGTTGTTTGGGTTAAATACATAAGAATTAGGAGATTGGGTAACACTAGATACAGAGCAAAAAATAAAGCTCAGTGTAGGAAACTAAGAAGATGAAATTAAGTACTTTTTGGTTTTGTTTTTAAATAAGGCAAAAGTTTTACAGTTTTTCAAATCACTAGGGAGTGAGTTCCATAGACTAGGTCCCTTAATTTGCATAGAGTGTTTACACAGATTAAGTTTGACCCTGGGGATATCAAAGAGATATATATATTTCTGGTGTGGTGACAATGGGTCCTATTACATCTGTCCAGAGATAGTTTCAGAGCATGTTTTGCATTTAAGAACAGGGTTTTGTAGATGTAGTTGACACAAGAGAATGTGTGGAGGGAGTTAATATTTAGCAAGTTTAGGGATTTAAACAAGGGAGCTGAGTGTTGTCTGAAAGCAGAGTTAGTTATTATTCTGATAGCAGATTTTTGCTGGGTGATGATGGGCTTAAGGTGGTTTGCAGTGGTAGACCCCCATGCACAGATACCATAATTAAGATAGGGGTAGATTAGAGCATAATAGAGAGAGAGGAGAGCAGAGTTAGGAACATAATATCTGATTTTGGAGAGTATACCAACTGTCTTAGAGACTTTCTTAGTTATGTGTTGAATGTGGGTGCTGAAGTTGAGTCTCTTGTCTAGGAATAGGCCAAGAAACTTGCCATCATTTTTATTACTGATGTTAATGTTGTCTATCTGTAGCTGAATTGCATTTGATGATTTGCTTCCAAATAAGATGTAGTAAGTCTTTTCGATGTTTAATGTTAGTTTGTTAGTTGACATCCATAAGTGGACTTTTTTTAATTCATTATTCACAACATTATTTAGTGTATGTGGGTTGAGGTCTGAATAGATAAGAGTAGTATCGTCAGCAAACAATATAGGTTTGAGAATATTAGAGACATTAGGCAGATCGTTATATATATAAGAAATAGAAGAGGTCCTAAGATACTGCCCTGTGGCACTCCAACCTTTTACGGCCACGGTAGCGAGCTGGCATGTTCCTCCTTATAGCAGCCAGCTCCCGCTCTGCCACCTCCCCTCCACATCCGTGAGGCTCGCAGCAGCGACTCCGACCGACACGGGGTCAACCTTGTACATCCTACGTCAGGCGGGATGTTATTGCTCTGCCACTTTGTGGCCGCCTCGCGGCCAGCGGTGCTCGCCCTTCTGGGGGGTTGGGGGGGGGGGGTCCGGCCAGCTGGCCTGCGGTGGGGGTGCAGCGCCGGTCCCCAAGTGTCCCGATGTCTGCAGCTAATACTTTGCCCAGTCTAGGTGCTAGGTCAGGAAACCCTTCCACATATTCCTGGCCGGCCTCCGTTAAGGTTATGTGGCCTATTCACTCGATTAGCGAATAGGCAAATTCACTTGAATTACGGAATTTGTCTCTTGACTCTTATAACTAGTTTTATATAATTGCATTGACATTAGGTTTCTGCAGAACGTGTTTACCATGTCACTAGGCTAAGCTTACTCAATTAATATGGGTGTACATTTTAAGTTAAATATTAGTACTCAGTAGACATGGATATGTTACATTTTAAGTTAAATATTAGTACTCAGTAGACATGGATAGGTCACATTTGTTCTTACTTATCTACATGTTCTGCAGAATTTAATTTACCATCACTAATTTGTAATAAACGAGCCCAAAACTTCTGGTGTCTTTTTCCCCCTGAGCAGAAAAAGAGACATGTCTGTGGACATTTAATTTTTTTTAATAAAAATATTTTTGTGTATTTTCTTTAGATTTTAAGGATCTGGATACACTGTGGTGGGCAGTTGCCACAGGTGTGGAGTGGAACACTAGGTCCCTAAAGGGTAGAGTTCTCTATTTGATTTTTCATTGAATTTTTAATGACATTGTTTTTTTAATGTTTCGATTTTATCTGTGATGTTGTGATGTGATGTATTTGATATTTATTCCAGGAGGAATGCTGGGATAGCTGAGGGCTATCGGATGGTGATAGCTAGTTGTAAGTTGTTAGGTATGGATTTTTACAGTTATTTGTTACTATATCAGGACAGGTATAGGATGTTTTGTCTTCCAGGTAGTTGGAAGGGTACGGGGCTGCATCCAAGTTGGACAGCCAGGTTTATAGGGATGGTCTCTGTCCTTATGTTTTATGTATTACCTCTGTTGGTTTGTTATGTATATATACATGCTGGGCACACCTTTTTGGGGTGCCATTTGTGTGGTTGGAGATTGTATTGGAATTAGTCAGGATTAGATAATTTCTTTTGTTTTTGAAGCATTGGGTTAATATATGGCTGGGTTGAAAATGTTGTTTTTGGAGTTAATGTTATATGATAGGGCAGGATTTCAGGATAAGAAATTCGTGCTTTAAACTTCTTTACACACAAATTTCTTAATTTCCGAAGAGGGGGAGTTGTAATGGTATATGCAGACCATAGCTCCTTCCCCTTCCCCCTTCCTCTTCCCTCCCTTTGGTCATCCCTTCCATTTGTCATGGTCTGACCCTCGTGGTCATAAACAGTTTGAAGTCACTTGTTCCCCCTCTCTCTCCTGTCCATCTGTCCAGTGACGAATTGAAAATAATACCTCAGGGCCAAGAAACTTGTGTTCTCAAGTTACACGTGGGTGCCACGCTGGCGTTTCCCACAGGAAAGTCGTTGGTGCTTTCCCAGTTACTTGAGTTTTCTGTCAAGAGGAATGGACCCTTATGGTCAAGCCTGATTCTGATTGGCTGAAGCCATGGAGGCCTGTGGAGGCGGGGTCCCCCAGGATAGTGCCTGTCCATGCCATTGGCCAAGCTTCTAGAACAGCCAGTTGTGTTTAAATCCATTGGCCATAGGCTTGGAATAGGCGGAGTTAATTGGGCCTAAGAACTTAGGGGATGGAGCCTGTCCCACAGGTAAGCCGTTTAGAGAATATTAGTTAGTGTGTCCTGGAGCTTATTGGGGTACAGGTCCCCTTGACCTGTGGGAGGCAAGCCATCAACATCTTTGCCTCAGTGCGGTATTGTGCACTGGAGTATTCATGTCCTCAGTAGATATCCACTTTGCCTCTTTAGGTATAATAGAGTAAGATATATGTTCAATTTGACTTTAATTTACATGTTCAATAATAATAAAGGGTATAAATGTTCCAGTGGTATTCAGTTAATTCCCCTTTTTAATATATTTTTCTACTTTGTCATTTTAATATGTTGATGTGTTGACTTGGAAAGTTCCTGTGTTCTCCTCATCTTATGAATATTAAAGTCGCTCTTGAATCTCCCTTTCAGTCCAGTAAGATTACGGTATTAATCCATTAAGATTCATTTACTTGCCCCTTTGAGTTCCATGATTACCGAGTCCCTCCCTTCCTGGGGAAACAATAATTTAGACACATTCATTTATGTTTGGGAAGGTGGTGGCAGTGTTTTAATGATTTTAATTATTAGTTATAAATTAATAACCCCTGTTCTTGTTGTGTCTTCCTCATTTAATATATATATTTTTTTTAGATATATACAAGAGTTGTTACATTCTTGTACAGTCACTAGTATGCGTAGCGTTTCAGGCAGGTCCCTGGAATACGATCCCCGCCGCGAAGAATCATTG
>WNGS01043881.1:15956-78209 GCA_020271785.1 Procambarus virginalis
CTTTCCCACCAGGAGACTCGAACCCTAGCCAGCACAGAAGCCTTCAGCAACTGGCATAACAGGTAACGCCTCAACCCACTGCACCACGCTCAGACCCTTAAAAGAGATGGTAATTTCGGGGTATTTCAACACTCCAAAGACTACCACCTCCCAAGAGCACTAGAGCAAGTGAGGGGTCAAATTTACGTTTTTTCATCAAGTCCCTGTTGAATATGGGAAGACGCTGTGTCTATGCTTACTACTCTTACTACTAACACTAACTACTTACTTATGCTTACTACTTACTACTAACACGCAACTACTCTTGCGTGTTTAGGCAAGTTGGGCATTAAGCATAGACACAGTGTCTTCCCATATTCAACAGGGACTTGATGAAAAAACGTAAATTTGACTCCTCACTTGCTCTAGTGCTCTTGGGAGGTGGTAGTCTTTGGAGTGTTGAAATACCCCGAAATTACCATCTCTTTTAAGGGTCTGAGCGTGGTGCAGTGGGTTGAGGCGTTACCTGTTATGCCAGTTGCTGGAAGGCTTGTATACATGTACACTTGCCCCCACGAAGGATGTAACCTTCAATCTAAGTACATAGGTATGACGTCGACCAAGCTGACGACGAGGCGTTTGACATGCCATCTTCAATCCGGTGCCCCTAGGAATCACATGAGACAAGCCCATGACATCACCCTAACAAGAGAAATGTTGAACAAGAATACATGCATAATAGACAGAACCCAAGATGCAAGAAGATTACAAATTCTGAAGCAATTCACATAAGAACAGAACAACCTACCATGAACACCCCCAAATCACGGAACTAATTACTCTTCCCACAATGAGAGTAAGGACAAGACCAGAACATAACGATGCCAACACAGAAGACAATGTTCAACATAACAGGCCAATTACACTGGATTAATCTTGTATGTAGATGCCAGCTGCCTCGTATGGGCCAATAGGCCTTCTGCGGTTACCTCTATTTTTCACCCCCATTATCCCCTATGTATCCCCTATGTTTTCACCTTTATTGTTTTATCACCTGACCCAGTGCGGGTATATAATCAGACCACATTGTAACATTTCCTCACTTGAAAATGAACCATGGAGGTTCGAAACGTCGTGCAAATTGTTTAAATAAGTGTAATTAATACATTCTATAGTAATCCACGTCTTTTCTTCACCCAGAAATTACGAAAATGAGTTTTGGAGAACACATCTTTCAGCTAAGCCCTGATGCTAAGAAAATAGTTAGAGGGATAGAAGCCCTAAATCAGAAAATAGTAAATACAGAATATGCGGTCATATTCAATGAGATATATATATATATATATATATATATATATATATATATATATACTATATACCTATCTATATATATATATTACATATAGTTATATTATCTATACTCTATATATATAGAATATATATATATAATATATATATAATGTGTATTAATTTTAAGAGCTACCTCTAGTAGAGGTAGGATTATACGCCTAGTGTAGTGGCAAGAAGTTTTATCCTAGGCTACCATCGGTACTTGCTCTACAATTTATGAGCCAGTACTATCCAATTAACAAGTACCATGACTAAATCCCAGAAAGCAAAGCGTGCTATAATTTAGAGGCAAGTAAACGTGCAACGTGACAAGAGATCTCGACCAATATGAACAATTGTTATATGAGCCTGTAATTAATTATCGTCGGTTGAAAGTACCACTATTACAGATTCAAGCCCAATTGCATATATTGAAAGCAAATCGGAAATCTTACCAAAATCAGGTCCACGACGACGACGACATAGTAGTTGAAGATGTGGAACCATTCCTGTCTGACCTAGCACAATATGAAGAAGAAACTCAAGCCAGGTTGGACACTTACACAGGATAATTGAATCAGAACAAATAGCAAGTACATCAAATAAAGTAGATAATGTTATGGATAATCTGGATCTTTTGAGAATAAATGTCAAGCCAGATTAGATCCTTTAATCAACAAGGATAAAGCTTCACCCACTACAGCTTCACCCAATATTATACCACCAGAAATTAAGCAGTTCTCAGACAATTTATCCACAGTCTCTGTGGATTCTGAAAACCCAATACCTGAGGCTACTAAGTTAACATGCCTCCAAACTGAAATTAGAGGTGAAGCTGAACCAGTAGTAGAAAATGTAAATGAAAATAGCGACAGCACTAATTTCCCAGTCCAGCTTCCTAGGAATAATGCTGGCAATGAGAAAAACTGTCATACATCTAGTACTACAATTGCTGGATTTACCTCAACCTGATCAGACTGCTGACTCATTACAATCCTTCAGCATGGAGTTTGAGTCACTACTAAGAACATTCAGTCTTAAGGTTGATATAACTACTAGTGAATGGATGACCAAAGTAGTCCTTCAACGAAAATTGTCCAGCGATATACTAGATGAATTATACGCACAAGAACATAACACCATCCTGACAGTACAGGACATCACTGAAGGTTTACATTCCATCATAAACAAACGACGAGCAAATGAGGAAGTTAAAGCCTCATGCAAGCCTTCAAAATAGAAAATAATAGTCAATTAAAGGGTAAAACAACTACCCCAAATAAACATCAGTCAATTACACTCACATCAAGTTGCAGAAAATCTGGCAATGCAGCAGAATCCTCCAAGCCTACTGTTACTAGTTCACCCAAACCGGTAACTTCCAAACGTGCAGTAGGCTGGGGGACATGTATGTTCTGCAAAAAGAAACATTCAACATACCGTTGTGCTAATTATCCAACAGAGACACTCGTATTAAGCGACTCCAGGAATTAGGGAGATGTTCAAGGTGTCTCAAGTCACACAACATAGACTATTGTGATACCCAATTCAACACCTGCAACAGGTGTAGAAGAGGTAGGCACCATGCAGCACTGTGCAAACATACGAAATTAACGTATTCAAGACCCAAGGTGGAAGATAGCATTCCCACCACAGTACAGTACTGCAAGGTGCAACAAACAAAGAGTGTCCAATCGGCAAAGTCTAAAGGTAATACGACTTTGCCTACTGCCCAAATTACCATCCAGAATAAGAGGGCCAAGGTCCATACCCGTGGTTGTTTGACCAAGGGTCCCAGAGAACATATGTCACTAAAAGGTTGGCAGATGAACTACAATTAAGGCCTGTAGCCCAGACGACAATCAACATCTCAGGGTTTATAACAGATGCAGGACCTCAAGTCTACCAGGTGGTACAACCATCAGTACGTTTAGGCAGGTACGTCTGTCAAGTACAAGCCATTGTGGTGGACAAAATACCAGTAGACCTACAAGTTCAAGGTCTGAGAGCAACAGCCAAATTCCTGAGAAATAGAGGAATAAAATTGGCAGATAATATTAAGTCTGATCACCTCACCGACTTCGATCTCCTTGTAGGGATAGACTACTACCATCGATTCATCGGTAGCCATACTAAATATCAGGGCATAACCATGCTAAATTCTGCAGGAGGTAAATTACTCTCAGGCCCAGTATTAAGCCTGAGGAGACCTATGCCTGCAGATAAACAATACCAATAGAAATCTAAATTTGTCAGCTGATTATATTTCTCCAGTAGCATTATACTAAGGAGATTACAGCTGACTATAGCAACAGAGGTTGATGTTAATATCATCATTTAAAGCTGAAGATGAGTTCATGAGACCTCAGTGGCAAATCAGTGAACAGTAGCCTAAACAGCTACAAGTCACAGCGACCAATGTCACTGAACCCACTGCAGTCTCAGAACCATACTTGACTTTAATGATGGGCTATTCAATCCTCTGAATCAATTAACTAAATTAAACCCCAATAAATCTGACGATTGATTTTGATACATTTATTATTTAATCAAGATGAATTCCATGGGCCTCAGTGTTTATATATCAGTGACCAGTTACCTGAACAAGCTTCAAGTTATATCTAATGTCACTGATCTCACTGCAGTCCCTGAATCATACTTGACTGTAGTACTTGATCACATTCAGTCTTCTGGGTTAAATAATATGTATTAGGCTTGAATTTAGCCTTTCAAGAGTTAACAGGGAAATGAAATCGCATTAGACTTCTAACCCCTGCAACTCGAGTACGGGACATCCGTCCTGTACGAACAGACGCACAAATGTGTGATTACTAACTACTAACATCAAATTAATCTAATAATTCGAAGGAGGAGTATCGGTGTTCGTCTGTTCTAAATAGGACTTCGACCCGTGAGCAGCCCCCGGGGAATTATGTCGGAAAATCCGACACCATTAATAATATTAATGCAACATGCAGATAATATTGCTGCTGTGTTGTATACACAAGTTACCCATAGAAAATGTAGCTTGTAGTGGAATTTTCCGTCAATAGAAAACGGGATATCATTGCCACATACTATTATAAATTCACCAGCTATTTGTTGGGAATTATTCTTAAATACATTAGTCTTTGGACTTTTACCATCATAAAACATCTTATTTAAATTAACTTAATTATCAGTATCAAAATAAAGTAAATGTGACCCTTCTATCAGTTACTGACATCTGGACAAAGTGGAGGAGGCGTCAGTGGTGAGGAGAGGTCAGCCATTGTTGTTAGACCAGAGTCGTTGGAGCGAAAACAGCTCCTATAAATTCTCTTGGACGAAGTGTTATGAAGATCAGAGTAGTGGTCTTCCATCATCAACACGCTGTCAACAAATACAAGGGAGGTGTCTTTCCGAAACCCGTTTATCTAATCATTTTGGCCATTAATGTTAGGTAGATATTGGGCGAACCGGTTAGAACACAAATGATCGACTCAAAAAAGGTAATTAAGCCTTGGTCTTTATGATTCATTATACAGTGTTTTCTCTGATATAGCTGTCATATATTAGGATTCTGGCTTTACAGCTAGCGCCCTTTGACAGGTCAAGAAGAGGAAGCAAGCTTGATACATCAGTTACTGGGTGATGGAAGCTGCCTCACACGAGGATAAATTGGTGTCTACATCCTAGTTATACCTGGTGAACTAAGCCTGCTGTATAATAAGATAAGGAACCTCCTCAATGTATACTAATATATGTAGATTAATACTGTAGTTTGATTGGCTGCATATATATTTCAATATAAACCCCCCTAATGTGTATGGATCGATTTGTGAGATTATTGCAGAAATACAGTCCACTTAACATCATACAAATTGCTATCGAAATATATAATTAACGTAAATATAAATTCTATATAAATTCATATAAATTAAATAATATAAATCTCACAGGTCGGTTCCCACAGCTAACACGTAATTTACAAAAGTAATGTCCTAGCGCATTTACACTATTCCTCTGCATTATCTCCTTTCTACAGGTACACATAAGATTGCCAATGACTTATGGTACACTTTCAGTATTCCTATTCCACCGTTTTTCTTACTTTCACATAGAGTAGTCCATTTAATTGGTTGGTATCAATCATACCATACATATCTAAAAATAGTTTTGTCAATCTCCATAGCACTTTTCTTGTCTATTGCGAAGCTGTGAGACAAATGCCACACTTTAGACAAAATTTTGCAATTGATTATTACAGCCTTCTGAAACAGGGTCAATTTCCTATTTGACAACATATTCGTTGCAACTATTATATTTCCACATAGTACTTGCCAATTCGTAACCAATGTTGTTTCATATGTTTTACATCAGCAAATCCCAAGAGCTTTAATAGACTCGCGTCGACAAGGGTTTGGGTGGTATTTGCCTGGGGTTGGTATGAGTCTGCCAGGGATTGGGGTGGACATGGGATGGCCTGGAGGTAAGGTTAGGGAACGTGGTAGGAAGGGTTTGAGGTTGAGGGTTGTAGGCAGGAAGGGGTCGAGCCTGGACAGGGAGGGGTGCTTGGGTAAGGATGGGGTATTGGGGAGGGTGCGTCTGCATATATTGTCCATGCATTCATTGATAAAACCATTTCACCCCAAAACGTAACTTCAAGACCCGTCATCGGATCAGGGTGAAATTTTAACACACCATTGGTTCCATAAATAACTTCTAGTGGAACCACAAAACGTCTCCTAACCTCAATCCTTGAATAATGCTCCGTGTGTCCAAACCGGAAGTACCATTTATCGCCACCCTTCCTAATCGATTTCTCGAGCCCCAGTGAGGACCGTGCCCGTTGACAAGGCGATGACAGATGACGGCGGCCGAATCTCGCTGACTACGCTCCACCAATGAATGAATTTCTTAAGTCTGGATCCTCTTCTCTCATTCATAAAATTATACACAGATAGATAGAATACACAACGGCATCGACTACCATTTATCACTTGTTAAAACAAAATACTGTATACGATGGTGAATCAAAATACATGCGCAATTATAACTAAATAAAAAGGTTACGCTAATTATTAAATGATCGAAACTACTAGAATGAACTTGATAAAATGGAATTATTTTACCGCAATTGAAAAGAATTGAAGTGAGAATTTCTTGTCTCTAAATACCAGTCCGATATAAATCTTAACAAAATAGAATAATTACCGAATTCTTGAAGAAAATATACTGAAATTATACAATTAATATTTTTGTGAAGGAATTACACAGAATTTATTGTAAATATAATTTAGTTTCAACTTTGTTCTATTTATCAAAAATAAGCTAAGTCTTGTGGACCAGCGCACAATTATTACAACGCGCCACGTTAAGTGAATTGCTTAACTATTTCTTTTGTAATTCTTAAGCGCACTAGGACTGAAGACGTTACTAGTACTTTAATACTGGCGCCATGTTTAAGACGTCAACAATTAATTAATTCTTAACGCCCGACGCTAACAACGGCGCTCAGAAATAATTATAAGTATTTATTAATTAAACAAAAATTAATGATAAATTACTTATTAACATTACTTAATGAACTCGATGTTTATATAGCATACACTTGTTCACCACCGGTCGCGTTGTAGAACACTGAGAAATTAACACTGATAGCCGCGACGCTCACAGCAACAGACAGAGTCGCGCTGAATCTTAATTAAAAATTAGTAATTATTCTCCAAAAATTATAAATTAAATACTGGAGCGTAGTTGACCTGTTATTTTAACCGAATATAACACTCGCTAGACACTTGAACACTTGGGAGAGCGCAAACAAATTACAGGCCGCTGCTTCACTGAGCGCTGAGTAAAACCGCTAGAAAATTCAGTCCCAACGCTAATTCGCTTAAATGACCAAAAATCGACTTTTGGTCTCTCAAAGTTCTAATTACTCGGATCACTTTTAATCACACACTTGAAGTAACACTGACGACCCGTTGAACGTAGGGCTAGACACAAAACTTGAATTTATTCCAAAAACGGAGATTTTCCCATCGACTTAGACGCATTTTCACCAGAAAATTTTTTCCACGATTTTCACTGAGTCTTCCACTGACTCCACTTTAATGCACTGCACTTGAAAACAGTCAAACCACTCACTTTCGTAATTCTCGCAGAGAATTAATACTGCAGAACACGAAAACAAAACTCCAGACTTCCTTATTATTATTATGTAAAAAATACTTAGAAAATAATAACACTTATATACGAGAATTACTTAAATAAAGGGGAACACTTAACTAACGAGGGGATACTTAACTTGAAAGGGAACTTAATATACAGGGAACTAATTTAGTACTTAAGGAAACCTCGATTTAACCTATAACCGTCCCGTTCCGGCCCGCCCTGTCACTTTTCCAAGCCTAGGTAACCGCATCTACCTAGATTCCAACAGTACAAAATAATCCCTGCCTTCGCGGTCAACGGTTAGACTAGATAGCGGAACACCCGACGGATCTAACTGTCCGACACCACCGTAATTCCGTTGCTAGAGAATCTACTAGGCCACCCCTTAGTGAACTCTTAGTACCTTCATGGCTTTACCGTAAAAATCTAACGATTGGGTCGCCTAACACGTCCTTGGGGATAATAATTAGCGTCCTAATACTTCCCAGCCCCGACAATTCGAAACCTAGTATTGTTGCTGCGAAAACCCCCACGCAGCACCCTTGTCCATAGTTGCAGAGGGTCGAGTAAATAATACCCTTTCCAACTACCCAAGGTGGCCTCCACTATTAACGGCCTGCTTAGCGCATACACTTAACTGCTTATACTTCACCTTACCAGCCCTTCACAACACTAGAATCGCCTACTCTATGCAAATCGCACCACATAGGATTACTGTCGACCTCTAGCTCGTTGCACCCGGCTGAACTCTCACCACACAGCATAACCGAACGGACAGACGCGTGAGGCTTCAATAATCGTCAAGAAATTATTGAAAATACCGCTGGTACCATTGTAATAACCACCATTGTAATAGTTCTGAACGCTACCCTTGTTGTAATAACCCTTATCCCTACGTCTCTCTACTCTTTCTCTCTTCACTCAATACCCTAGCTTAACACTGTTACAGTCCAGTAAGACCCCTCACTGGACTGCCACGAATATAAGCTGAATATTAAATGAGGAGGACACAACAAGAATAGGGGTTATTAATTTATAACTAATAATTAAAATCATTAAAACACTGCCACCACCTTCCCAAACATAAAAGAATGTGTCTAAATTATTGTTTCCCTAGGAAGGGACGGACTCAATAATCATGGAACTCAAAGGGGCAAGTAAATGAATCTTAATGGATTAATACCGTAATCTTACTGAACTGAAAGAGAGATTCAAGAGCGACTTTAATATTCATAAGATGGAGGAGAACACGGGAACTTTCCTAGTCAACACATCAACACATATAAAAATGACAGAGTAGAAAAATATATTAAACAGGGGAATTAACTGAATACCACTGGAACATTTATACTCATTATTATTATTGAACATGTAAATTAAATCAAATTGAACATATATCCTACTCTATTATCCCTTAAGAGGCAAAATGGATATCTACTGAGGACATGAATACTCAAGTGCACAATACCTTAAAACTGCACTGAGGCCAAGATGTAGATGGCTTGCCTCCCACAGGTCAAGGGGACCTGTATCCCACTAAGCTCCAGGACACACTAACTAATATTCTCTAAACCGCTTACCAGTGGGACAGGCTCCACCCCCTAGTTCCTAGGCTCAATTAACTCTGCCTATTCCAAGCCTATGGCCAATGGATTTAAACACAACTGGCTGTTCTAGAAGCTTGGCCAATGGCATGGACAGGCACTATCCTGGGGGACCCCGCCTCCACAGGCCTCCATGGCTTCAGTCAATCAGAATCAGGCTTGACCATAAGGGCCAATTCCTCTTGACAGAAAACTCAAGTAACTGGGAAAGCACCAACGACTTTCCTGTGGGAAACGCCAGCGTGGCACCCACGTGTAACTTGAGAACACAAGTTTCTTGGCCCTGAGGTATTATTTTCAAATCGTCACTGGACAGATGGACAGGAGAGAGAGGGGGAACAAGTGACTTCAAACTGTTTATGACCACGAGGGTCAGACCATGACAAATGGAAGGGATGACCAAAGGGAGGGAAGGCGAGCGAGGGAAGGGAAGGAGAAGAGGAACGGGGAGGGGGAAGGAGCTATGGTCTGCATATACCATTACATCAGCGACACAGCTACCTTGCTTCCTGTTATGAACAATAGTGGCTTGCTATGGGGGAACTGGTACTATTAAGGGGTAAGGGTAAGTAGAATACAGAGGTATCAAAAAATGGGAGAACTAAAAGGCCCGGCCCCCAAAGTAAAATATCCACAATAATAAATGCTTGCTACTAAACCCGGTTAGTCTAGGAATAGATTATTGTACTCCAACACAGGAAAAAAGGGATACTCTGTTCAAACTTACTTATTTATTAACCCCTTAACAGCCCCCATACACAATCACACCAATAACAATTTAATACTAACTTTACCACACAATCTTACGTTAAAAGCCTTGGTCCACATAAGCAGGATACAAGGTTTACACTGGAAACAAGCTAGGGTAAAGCTCTACTATAACACACTGGAGTCAGCTTAGGGTAGGGGACCACGTGGTTACACTGGGACCCCCGTTAGCCTAGCAGGTAAGATAAAAACTTGTAAATACACTTACTACACCCCAGGTATACTACTCTACACATAGAACGATAGGTATGCCACAATATAACCATAAAAATAGCAAAGAAAACTTAACCAGACGAAGATACAGAAATAAATAAATAAGAGGAAGGAGAGGCACTTCCTTCCACCACAACCAGTCAGCCGAGAAGGCCCGCGCGTCTCTCGTCTCCCTCTCCGAAAGCTATGTTGCCGGCAGACTGTTCAACTAATCATACCGGTGCCCGATACTAAATTTACTCAGGTTTACTTTACAAATGATTAGACAGTATTAGTAAACATAGTTGGTGCCTATTTTATTATTTAATAATCAACCCCAAGCTCAATCTTTAAATACTCTTCGAGAGACAAGACTAATCTTACGACTGGCAGGGAAGATACGACAAATGCCACTCGCAATGCGTTTTTACTCTATGGTAGCTCAATAAGCTCACATTTTGACCTCTGGTTTCCCTCTAAAGAACCCAGAGTCGTAACACTCCTCCCCCTTCAGAGAAAAAAAAAATGTGACTACTAGAATAGTAGTCATATTTTTTTGTAAGAGTATACAGAATAAAATGGACATCCATGACATAATAGAAAATCAACCAAACAACAATTCTCTGTCAAAAAAAAATACAAGGGAATTCTCTGAAAGAAAAAACATACACAAAAAACAAAAAAAACAAAAGGAAGTAAATAAATTGGACACGGGATATTTAATGTCACAGGAGAACCTAAAAAAAAATAACTAAAGCATGACATTTGGTATGGCTTCCTGCGGCTCAGATGAATGTTACTCAGGCAAGCGGGACAGAGCGTCGGCTATCACGTTGAGCCGGCCCGGTAGGTGGATAATAGATAGATTAAAGTCCTGTAGGTACAATGCCCACCTGAGGATGCGTTTATTTTTCTGCTTCATCTGATTCATGAAAACTAATGGGTTATGGTCCGTGTACACTTCTACTATATTACCTGTGAGGTACACTTCGAACTTTTTGCAAGTTAGCACTAGCGCCAACGCCTCTTTTTCTATCACCGAATAATTGCGCTGCGCCTTGTCAAATTTCACAGAGTAATATATACTGGGTGTTCCACTTTATCATCCCCAGTTTGCAACAACACTGCACCAGCACCCGAGTCAGACGCGTCAACTTGAATTTTAAACGGACGGTCGAACCTTGGACTAGCAAGCACTGGGGCGGAAGCTAAGATCAATTTCAAGTTTTTAAATGCCTCTGCACAGTCCGATGACCACTTAAATTTAACGGCCTTCCGCAACAAATCTGTGAGAGGAGTGGCCACACTGGAAAAGTTCTGACAAAAGCGTCGGTAGTACGCACACATACCGATAAATCGTTGAATGTCCTTTTTAGACCTGAGCACTGGATAGTCCAGAATAGCACTAATTTTGTCTTGTCGAGGTAACACTTTTCCTTGGCCCACTTCATAACCGAGGTACGTCACTGTGCCTTGGCCAAAATGACACTTTTTAGCATTTAAGGTTAGATTTGCATGTTTCAACACTGTGAACAACTGGCGTAACCTAGCTATGTGGTCAGCCCAATTAATATCAAAGAGCACAATATCATCTAAATACGCCCGACAATTTGGCACATTAGCGAGCAAAGAGTTCATTAGCCTCTGGAACGTGGCAGGGGCATTACGCAAGCCGAATGGTAACACTTGATACTCAAACACACCCTCGGGTGTCACAAACGCCGTTAGTTGTTTAGCACGTTCAGTGAGAGGGATTTGATAGTACCCTCTCGAGAGATCGAACTTAGATACATACGTGGCGTTCCCGATTTCGTCGATACAGTCCTCGAGACGTGGCAACGGATAGGCGTCCACTATGGTCGCCTTGTTGAGCTGCCGATAATCGGTGCATAATCGCCAGGAGCCATCTGGTTTGGGGACCAAAAGGCAGGGCGAGCACCAAGAGCCCTGGCTCGGCCTGATGAGGCCGTGCTGGAGCAAGAAGTCGACCTCCTTACGGACGATGGCCTTCTTTTCCGGACTCATCCGATAGGGTTGAAGGCGAATGGGGGTGTAGTCCGTCAACTCGACATCATGGTAAATGGCATCAGTCTGGGTCGGGACCTCCCCGAACAGACTGGAGAATTCGTCAAGCAACGACTGCACCTCGTCACGTTGGGACATCTGCAAATGGGACAGTCCCTCCTCCACAGCATTCACAGAACTAGAATTATTGAGAATGAGATTAGTTGGGTCCCCAGAACAATCATCCCCTCCCTCACTGGAAATGGAAACATTGGTTAGTGCAATGGGCCTGGGGCCCTGGAACTTCTTCAGCCGATTCACGTGTACGAGCATTACCTGTTTACGCTTATCAGAGTGTCTCACTTTGTACGTGAGGTCCCCAGTCTTCTCTGTCACAATGTAGGGGCCCTCGTACTTGTGGGACATAGTGCTCCCCAGTCGAGGCTTTAGTACCAGGACAGGGTCACCGGGCTGAAATACCCGCAACTTAGCCTTGGCATCGTTCCGTTCTTTCATATTCTCTTGGCCTTCCCAAGATACTTTAGTGCAGCAGCCTTGCAGTCCTTGAGTCTCTGGTGGTGTTGCGCAAAGAAAGCCGAACCTTCGGTTAACGTTACGTTCCCTAACAGATTCTCCTGTAACATTTGCAAGGGTCCACGAACTTTATGGCCAAAGACTAACTCAAAAGGAGAGCAACCCAGTGAACTTTGCAACCCCTCCCTAGCAGCAAACAAAACATACGGCAAGTTCTCGTCCCAGAAGGTATGGGAACTCTCGCACGATGTCTTCAACATCTGCTTCAGAGTTAGATGGAACCTTTCAATGACCCCCTGACTCTGTGGATGGTATGGGCTGGAAACCTTATGAGTTATTCCATGGTCCTTACAAAATTGTGCAAAAATATCAGACTTAAAGTTAGTACCATTGTCAGTCTGCACAACCCGAGGCAGTCCAAAAGTGGAAAAAAATTGCAACATACGAGCAACAACAGTCTTTGCTCGGATGTTCCTTACAGCAAAAGCCTCTGGGTAACGAGTCGTGATACACATCATCGTAATTAGATAAATATTACCAGACTTAGTTCTAGGTAATGGACCAACACAGTCCATTACCACATGAGAAAATGGTTCCTCCGGCACGACAATAGGCTTAAGAGGAGCTTTAGGTGGAGTCTGGTTTGGTTTCCCAACAAGTTGACATGCAATACATGCATTACAAAATTTTGCCACATCGCTTTTCAGCTTGGGCCAGAAAAAGTACTTGCAGATTTTGTGATACGTAATATTAATGCCTTGATGTCCCCCCATAGGATCATCATGGGCAGCTGACAAAACTCTTTCTCTATAGCAGGTCGGCAACATAACCTGGTGGACTACCTCCCACTCATTTGACAAGGGAGCACTCTGAGGTCTCCATTTTCTCATCAAAATCCGATCATTGTAGTAGTACCCAGTTGCTGCGTCTACAATTTCCTCCCTAGAGACGGCTGTCTCGTGACAATCTGCAAGACTGGGGTCAGCTTTCTGTAACTCACTCAAGGAGGCGTCCAGGCCTTGGTCAGATGTCATTGGCCGAGGCTCAACAGTGTTCTCCTCCACCTCCCCACTACTCTCGGTAGGCGGGGTGGCAGGCTCTCCACAATGTCCTCGGCCCCGTCATCGAGTCGGGCCATGAATGTGTCCGCAAGGTCCACTGGGCTTTCACCACTCGGAAGGTCCCTCGTGTCCTTGGGATTTACCACCTTGGCAAGCACAGGGCTGCCCTTACATTTAAGTCCCATAGACCTAGTCACCACGCACGCAGGGTACACAACATTATCCTCTGCGGTGGGTGAATCCAGGCAAACCTTTGGGGTAGGCAACATAACAGGCAGTCTGGAGTCCCCTACCTTATCCCCGGCTAAATCATTACCCAATATTACATCAACATTAGGGAAAGGTAGGTACGAAGTGACTCCGACTGTACAAATACCCTTGTGGAAATCAGATTCCAGGGTAACCTTACGGAGGGGTACTGCTCGAGTATCACTAGTGACACCCTCGACCAGTACCACCTCTCCAGTGTCGAGAGTATTGGCACCTTGCAAAGCACTCTCTAAAATTAAAGTCTGGATGGCACCGGTGTCTCGGAAGATCACCACGTCCCTCCAGGAAGAACCCTCAGACAAAAGTAGTCTCCCTTTCGATAAGAATGGGGTAAGCAGGTCCAACCACTGTGGGTTGGAAGTCTTACTCCCTAACCCTTCAGAAGGCCTCAAGCCCTGTGTCACAACGAGAGCATTGGGTCTTTTTTCCGGGTACAGTTGCCAACAACGGCTAATATTGTGGGTTGAACTTTTACAATGACCACAGAAACGTCGGGGAGAAGAGACATTACTAACCGAATTACCCTTCGGTTCACTCTTTAGTGTCGTGGGGCTAGACAATTTAACAGGGTTAGTTATGTCTGAAACAGAAGGTGCATTAGGTGAAGGTTTAGAATGAGCTGGTCTGGACTGGCTGTGGGTATAAGTTTTGTTACTCTGTGGGGTAAAATTATTTTTATTGGGCCTTTTGCCCGCCAACTGGTAGTTTTCTGCCATCTTGGCCAAGTCCCCTATTTTAGAATTTAACTCTACCCTACCTCTAAGGTATTGCGAAATATATTCTGGCATACTATCTATAAAGTGTTCTACTAAGACTACATTTCTGAGTGCCTGGTATGTTTCGGCTTTAGCCGAGCGAATCCATTTATCAAACAATCTAATTTGCTCATTGGCAAATTCAGTGAACGGTTGGTTGTGAGTGGGCCTAAGGTTGCGATAAGTTTGGCGGTGAGCTTCAGGAGTAATTTCGTACGCCCTCAAAATTCTTTCCCTGACTTCATCATATACAAAACACTCGTCGTCAGGCATATTAATAAAAATATCTTGTGCTTTACCCCTAAGCCGCCCCTGCAAGATTTTCACCCACTCTTCCCTTGGCCAGTTCATGGACATGGCTAGTCTCTGAAAATGGTTAAAAAATCTTTCAGGGTCTGACTCTGAAAATTCAGGCAAGTTGTGTTTTTTATCAGAATGTCTGGAGTTCGAGTCCCCAGTAGGTGGTACCATTCTTGCCGCCTCATTTTTGAGCCTTTGCTCTTCCACTTTAGCATTTTGTTCTGCTACTCTGGCCTCTTGCTCTGCCAGTCTTAACTTGGCTAGTGTTAATTCTAATTCTATATTTCTACTCACTGCACTTTCCCCTGAATTGGGTTCGCATAAAATTGTATCACTTGGCACTAGTTCTTGGTCTATACAATGCCGTAAAATTTCATTCATCAAAGTCCACTTTCTATCTGCGTCATTTAATTCTAGGCCAAATTCCTTGCCTAACAATATTAAATTTGCTTTGTTGAGCTTCTTTATCTCTATCACTGAAGGGTTCATTGCCAGTCTCTGCATTTCAGATGACATGACTAAAAATTTTAGCTCCTAGCCACAGAAAAAATTAAAAATTAAAAATTGGAAAAAACAAAAATTTGCACGGCCCCTAACACAAGGCCACACTAACCTTAATCGTGAAGAGATCCAGCTGGGTGTCCAGTCAGTGCAAAGAATGTTCTACGCCAGATGAGCTGGACCCTAGGCTAGCCCACAACCGTTCTGCGGAAACAAGAATTTTTAGTTTTGGCACTCAAAAATCTAATTTTTTACAATAATAACGTTCCTCCCGGACAGGCCAACCACTTGTTATGAACAATAGTGGGCTTGCTATGGGGAACTGGTACTATTAAGGGGTAAGGGTAAGTAGAATAGAGGTATCAAGATATGGGAGAACAAAAGGCCCGGCCCCCAAAGTAAAATATCCACAATAATAAATGCTTGCTACTAAACCCGGTTAGTCTAGGAATAGATTATTGTACTCCCACACAGGAACAAGGGATACTCTGTTCAAACTTACTTATTTATTAACCCCTTACACCCCCCATACACAATCACACCAATAACAATTTAATACTAACTTTACCACACAATCTTACGTTAAAAGCCTTGGTCCACATAAGCAGGATACAAGGTTTACACTGGAAACAAGCTAG
Organism: Procambarus virginalis; assembly: GCA_020271785.1. Classification (NCBI taxonomy): domain Eukaryota; kingdom Metazoa; phylum Arthropoda; class Malacostraca; order Decapoda; family Cambaridae; genus Procambarus; species Procambarus virginalis. The sequence goes on from WNGS01043881.1 coordinate 32,048, forward strand.
GGTAAAGCTCTACTATAACACACTGGAGTCAGCTTAGGGTAGGGGACCACGTGGTACACTGGGACCCCCGTTAGCATAGCAGGTAATATAAAAACTTAAATACACTTACTACACCCCAGGTATACTACTCTACACATAGAACGATAGGTATGCCACAATATAACCATAAAAATAGCAAAGAAAACTTAACCAGACGAAGATACAGAAATAAATAAATAAGAGGAAGGAGAGGCACTTCCTTCCACCACAACCAGTCAGCCGAGAAGGCCCGCGAGTCTCTCGTCTCCCTCTCCGAAAGCTATGCTGCCGGCAGACTGTTCAACTAATCATACCGGTGCCCGATACTAAATTTACTCAGGTTTACTTTACAAATGATTAGACAGTATTAGTAAACATAGTTGGTGCCTATTTTATTATTTAATAATCAACCCCAAGCTCAATCTTTAAATACTCTTCGAGAGACAAGACTAATCTTACGACTGGCAGGGAAGATACGACAAATGCCACTCGCAATGCGTTTTTACTCTATGGTAGTCAATAAGCTCAATTTTGACCTCTGGTTTCCCTCTAAAGAACCCAGAGTCGTAACCNAATCCTTAACTGTAGCCTCTGTTTAACGCAACAGTAAAATGTGTACTTGGTTGTAACAATGATTCTTCGCGGCGGGGATCGTATTCAAGGGACCTGCCTGAACCGCTACGCATACTAGTGACTGTACAAGAAGTAACAACTCTTGTATATATCTAAAAAAAATATATTTACATGAGGAAGACACAACAAAGAACAGGGGTATTAATTTATAACTAATAATTAAAATCATTAAAACACTGCCACCACCTTCCCAAACATCAAATGAATGTGTCAAAATTAGTTTTTCCCCAGGAAGGTAGGGACTCGGTAATCATGGAACTCAAAGGGGCAGTAAATGAATCTTAATGGATTAATACCGTAATCTTATGGACTGAAAGGGAGATTCAAGAGCGACTTTAATATTCATAAGATAGGAGAACAGGGAACTTTCCAAGTCAACACATCAACATATTAAAATGACAAAGTAGAAAAATATATTAAAAGGGAATTAACTGAATACCACTGGAACATTTTATACCCTTTATTATTATTGAACATGTAAATTAAAGTCAATTGAACATATATCTTTACTCTATTATACCTAAAGAGGCAAAGTGGATATCTACTGAGGACATGAATACTCCAGTGCAACAATACCGCACTGAGGCAAAGATGTTGATGGCTTGCCTCCCACAGGTCAAGGGGACCTGTACCCCAATAAGCTCCAGGACACACTAACAATATTCTCTAAACGGCTTACCTGTGGGAGGCTCCATCCCCTAAGTTCTTAGCCCAATTAACTCCGCCTATTCCAAGCCTATGGCCAATGGATTTAAACACAACTGGCTGTTCTAGAAGCTTGGCCAATGGCATGGACAGGCACTATCCTGGGGGACCCCGCCTCCACAGGCCTCCATGGCTTCAGTCAATCAGAATCAGGCTTGACCATAAGGGTCCATTCCTCTTGACAAAAACTCAAGTAACTGGGAAAGCACCACGACTTTCTGTGGGAAACGCCGGCGTGGCACCCACGTGTAACTTGAGAACACAAGTTTCTTGGCCCTGAGGTATTATTTTCAATTCGTCACGGGACAGATGGACAGAGAGAGAGGGGAACAAGTGACTTCAAACTGTTTATGACCACGAGGGGTAAGACCGTGATAAATGGAAGGGATGACCAAAAGGAGGAAGAGGAAGGGGGAAGGGGAAGGAGCTATGGTCTCCATATACCATTACAACTCCCCCTCTTCGGAAATTAAGAATTTGTGTGTAAAGAAGTTTAAAGCACGAATTTCTTATCCTGAAATCCTGCCCTATCATATAACATTAACTCCAAAAACAACATTTGTCAACCCAGCCATATATTAACCCAATGCCTCAAAACAAAAGAATTATCTAATCCTGACTAATTCCAATACAATCTCCAACCACACCAATGGCACCCCAAAAAGGTGTGCCCAGCATGTATATATACATAACAACCAACAGAGGTAATACATAAAACATAAGGACAGAGACCGTCCCTATAATCCTGGCTGTCCAACTTGGATGCAGCCCTGTACCCTTCCAACTACCTGGAGACAAAACATCCTATACCTGTCCTGATATAGTAACAAATAACTGTAAAAATCCAACCTAACAACTTACAACTAGCTATCACCATCCGATAGCCCTCAGCTATCCCAGCATTCCTCTGGAATAAATATCAAATACATCACATCACAGATAAAATCGAAACATTAAAAAAAACATGTCATTAAAAATTCAATGAAAAATCAAATAGAGAACTCTACCCTTCAGGGACCTAGTGTTCCACTCCACACCGTGGCAACTGCCCACACAGTGTATCCAGATCCTTAAAATCTAAAGAAAATACACAAAAATATTTTATTTAAAAAAATTAAATGTCCACAGACATGTCTCTTTTTCTGCTCAGGGTGAAAAAGACACCAGAAGTTTTGGGCTCGTTTATTACAAATAGGTGATGGTAAATTAAATTCTGCAGAACATGTAGATAAGTAAGAACAAATGTGACCTATCCATGTCTAGTGAGTACTAATATTTAACTTTAAAATGTAACATATCCATGTCTACTGAGTACGAATATTAACTTAAAATGTAACATATCCATGTCTACTGAGTACTAAATTTAACTTAAATGTCCACCCGTATTAATTGAGTAAGCTTAGCCTAGTGACATGGTAACACGTTCTGCAGAAACCTAATGTCAATGCAATTATATAAAAACTAGGTATAAGAGTCAAGGACAAATTCCGTAATTCAAGTGAATTTGCCTATTCGCTAATCGAGTGAATAGGCCACATAACCTTAACGGAGGCCGGTCAGGAATATGTGGAAGAATTTCCTGACCTAGCACCTAGACTGGGCAAAGTATTAGCTGCGGACAGCAGGACACTTGGGGACCGGCGCTGCACCTCCACCGCAGGCCAGCTGGCCGGACCTCCCCCCCAACCCCCCTGAAGGGCGAGCCCCGCTGGCCGCGAGGCGGCCCACAAAGTGGCAGAGCAATAACATCCCGCCTGACGTAGGAGTACAAGGTCGACCCCGTGTCGGTCCGGAGTCGCTGCTGCTGCGAACCTGCACGGATGTGGAGGGGAGGTGGCAGACGGGAGCTGCTGCTATAAGGAGGAACATGCGTCCAGCTCGCTACCGTGGCCGTAAAGGTACCAGTCCGGGTCTACAGGCAGATGCTGCTAACGTAGACAGCTTCCTTGGTGGGCCGATGGAGCGCCATCTTGACAAGCCATGGGCGTAGAGAGGCGGGGTAACCACTGACAGTGACCCTGGGAGGTGTACATACTGCAGGGTTTGTACCCCTTGTAGGGAGTGCTTGCCACCATGGCAAATGACTGTCCGATCCCGTGTATATCCTCGTCGCTGGAGCCCGCCCTCAGAGAGACCAGTCCTGGAAGGCTGTCCCCAGGGCGGGTGTGGGAAAGTGAACGCTGTCCACACAGAGGCCGACTCCCAGGGTCGACCCCGTGTCGGTCGTTGTCGCTGTGGCGAGTCCACGGATGTGGGGGGGGGGGGAGGCGGCTTAGAGGCATGTAGGTCGCCACCCAGGATACCTCTCGTGGTGGCACGTGATCAGTGGTCCGCCTCTCGGGCCCCACCACACGGTCCTCGATCATTCATGGTGTTCCTCGTGCGCGTTCTACCGTGGATCTGGAAGTATTTAAGGCAGTAAGAGGGGGCAGAAGCTGGCATGCAGTGGTAACGTGTAAGGCAACGGCACGGTTGTGATGGGCCCACACCAAACGCGTACTGGTATCAGCGAGGCTGCAAGAGTGGGGTTAACTGGATGCTGCACCTGTTGCGAGAGGCAGGAATGGTAGATTTGAATAAAGTCCCAAGCATAACTGAGTGGGGGGACTTAGAAGCCTGGCAAAGGTACTGCCAGATACAAAAGTCCTAACTCCTGGCACAAACGGACACCTCCACAGCGGGAACTAAGGGAAGTAGTGAAAAGACAGCGTCCAGTATTAGTTATACGACTGTAAATGTAAACCCAGAAAGTAAATTGAACAGGCGTGAATGAGCGTAAAGCAAGAACCATGAGGCCCGTACTCCGCAACCGGTACATCCTAGCTGACTTTACTTAGTAGTATAGAGGCAAATAGCAGATTAGACAACGTAAATGTAACCAGTGGTAACATAATTATGCAGCAAGACCAAGCGTAAAACACGGTAATAAATTCCTGAGGAAACGAACAGAATTGTAAAGCCAGAAAACTTAATGCAAGAGGCAATGGCCGTAACACCGCAACTAGCGCCTCCTCGCTGACTTACTTAATAACTTAAGAGGCAAGCAAGTGAAACAACAACTGTAACCACGGCAAAGTAAACGACATGCAACATGGGCAATACATCAATTATAGAATTAAACTGTGGTAGGCTAAATGTAACATTTAGGCCATAAATGATGAACGACATAACGTAACCAGTAGTTATTAACAAAACAAGCAAGAGCTAAACGAATATACAGTAATAGATTTCAGAGGGAGCTAAACATACATGCAGGGGCCAGGAAATCTTAAAGCGGGGGACAGGGGCTCGCAACACTGCAACTAGAGCATCCTAGCTGACTCTGCGTAATAACGTTAATGGCAGAGCAAAAGTTAAGCAAACGCACTGTAAATACAGCAAAATAAAATAAAACGCGCAACATGTTTAGTAACCATGGCAGAAATAAATTGCTGTAGGCCGGTGGAAATGCTAACCCAGGGAAACTGAAGCACGAGGCATGAGGCCTGTAACACAGGCCTATATGATATCAATATTTATTGATATCATATGTCTAGGTCTCCACCAAATGACAGAAGACCTAGTCAGGAATATGATAGAAACAACATGGCCACCATTAACATAATAGAAAGAGCAGCTTCTGTTGCTAGCAGGAATGGATCTGGACTACTAATAATGTGAGACTTCAACCATGGGAAGATAGATTGAAAGAACAGAGACCCGCATGGAAGACCAGAAACATGGAGAGCTAAGCTGCTGGATGTGACAACAAGAAACTTTCTAAGCCAGCACGTCAAAGAACCAGCACGTCAGGAGGCAGTAAACAGGTTCATCCCGGTCCAAAGGGTAAAATCCGAGAAGCAACAGAAGAATCCATGGTATAATAGGGCATGTATGGAAGCGAAGAAACTGAACAAAAGGGCGTGGAGGAACTTCCGGAATAACAGAACACCAGAAAGCAGAGAGAGATACCAGAGAGCCAGGAATGAGTACGTCAGGGTGAGAAGAGAAGCAGAGAAAAGTTTTGAAAATGATATAGCAAACAAAGCCAAGACCGAAGCAAAGCTACTCCACAGTCACATCAGAAGGAAAACAACAGTGAAAGAACAGGTATTGAAACTTAGAACAGGCGAGGACAGGTATACAGAGAATGACAAAGAGGTGTATGAAGAACTCAACAAGAGGTTCCAGGAGGTCTTCACAATAGAACAAGGTGAGGTCACTGTGCTAGGAGAAAGGGAGGTAAACCAGGCGGCCTTGGAAGAGTTCGAAATTACGAGAGAGGAGGTCAAGAGGCACCTGCTGGATCTGGATGTTAGAAAGGCTGTTGGGCCAGACAGGATCTCACCTTGGATACTGAAAGAGTGTGCAGAGGCACTTTGCTTGCCACTCTCCATAGTGTATAGTACGTCACTGGAGACAGGAGACCTACCAGAAATATGGAAGACGGCGAATGTGGTCCCAATATACAAAAAGGGCGACAGGCAAGAGGCACTGAACTACAGGCCAGTGTCCTTGACTTGTATACCATGCAAGGTGATGGAGAAGATCGTGAGAAAAAACCTGGTAACACATCTGGAGAGAAGAGACTTCATGACAAATTGCCAACATGGGTTCAGGTAGGGCAAATCTTGCCTTACAGGCTTGATAGAATTCTACGATCAGGTGACAAATATTAAGCAAGAAAGAGAGGGCTGGGCGGACTGCATTTTCTTGGATTGTCGGAAAGCCTTTGACACAGTACTGCATAAGAGGCTGGTACATAAGCTGGAGAAACAGGCAGGTGTAGCTGGTAAGGTGCTCCAGTGGATAAGGGAGTACCTAAGCAATAGGAAGCAGAGAGTTACAGTAAGGGGTGAGACCTCCGATTGGCGTGAAGTCACCAGTGGAGTCCCACAGGGCTCTGTACTCGGTCCTATCTTGTTTCTGATATATGGAAATGATCTCCCGGAGGGTATCGATTCATTTCTCTCAATGTTTGTGGACGATGCCAAAATTATGAGAAGGATTAAAACAGAAGAGGACTGTTTGAGGCTTCAAGAAGACCTAGACAAGCTGAAGGAATGGTCGAACAAATGGTTGTTAGAGTTTAACCCAACCAAATGAAATGTAATGAAGACAGGTGTAGGGAGCAGGAGGCCAGATACAAGGTATCATCTGGGAGAGGAAATTCTTCAGAAATCAGAGAAAGAAAAAGACTTGGGGGTTGATATCACGCCAGACCTGTCTCCTGCAGCACATATCAAGAGGATAACATCAGCGGCATATGCCAGGTTGGCCAACATACGAACGGCATTCAGAAACTTGTGTAAAGAACCATTCAGAACTTTGTATACCACATATGTCAGGCCAAACCTGGAGTATGCAGCCCCAGCATGGAGTCCATATCTAGTCAAGGATAAGACTAAACTGGAAAAGGTTCAAAGGTTTGCCACCAGACTAGTGCCCGAGCTGAGAGGTATGAGCTACGAGGAGAGACTACAAGAATTAAACCTCACTTCGCTGGAAGACAGAAGAGTTAGGGGGGACATGGTCACCACATTTAAGATTCTGAAGGGAATTGATAGGGTAGATAAAGACAGGCTATTTATCACAAGGGGCACACGCACAAGGGGACACAGGTGGAAACTGAGTGCCCAAATGAGCCACAGAGATATTAGAAAGAACTTTTTAGTGTCAGAGTGGTTGACAAATGGAATGCATTAGGAAGTGATGTGGTGGAGGCTGACTTCATACACAGCTTCAAGTGTAGATATGACAGAGCCCAATAGGCTCAGGAATCTGTACACCAGTTGATTGACAGTTGAGAGGTGGGACCAAAGAGCCAAAGCTCAACCCCGCAAGCACAATTAGGTGAGTACAGTAACTAGCCCAACCTAATAGCTGGCTTAGTTAAGTCAAATACGATGAGCAAGGGTTTTATAAGTTAAAGAAGCAAGCAACGATGGTAGACCTTAACCCTAAACCCACATTAACTTAGCGTGTATAACGCAAGCAGCAATAGACAGAATTGTGCAAATAAAGGATTAACTTAACGACCGTTGCCGAATGTTGAACTGCAAAATCGTGCCCCGGAACATCAGCGGCTGGAGCATCGCCGCTGGGACACCTGCAGCTGGACATCAGCGGCTGGACATCAACATCTGATGGAGATAGAAAATAGCGTCAACTGGCCACTAGGGAAGACTTCAGTGGTAAGTAGGAGTCCGGCTGCAAGACAATTTAGGCAAAAGCCTGGAATATAACTGTTAGTAGAGAATAACGGGAACTGGGCACGAAGCTGGGAATACCATAAATTACACTAAGGCTGGAAAGAGTGATAAATTGGTAGGGACAACGTCAGGTGGAACGCGGCAGCTGGGCTTCATGAGCCGTGTCATCAGCAGCTTGAACATCGGCAGCTGGGAAAGCAGCAGCTGGGACAGCAGCGCCACCGGCCGGGACATCGGCTGCCGGGAATCGACCTTGGAACTTTTATTTATTTATTTATTTATGCATATACAAGAAGGTACATTGGGAATGTGTGGATACATAAAATGGTAATTACAGTCTTGTAAAGCCACAAGTACGTGCAGCGTTTCGGGCAGGTCCTTAATCTAAGAAAATTTTAAGTAGGTAAATACTTGCAAAATTTATAAAAAAATGATAACAGATACATGGCAAGAAAAAAAATTAGAGAAAATTGTAGGTACAGTGTATTAAAGCACATAGGCAGCTAAGATTGATTGCAATGACAGCTTGAATGGTAGTTGACAAAATTGGTAGGCACAAAACAGCATATGGCTAGCACATAAAAGAAGACAGCAATGAACACAATGATAAGGTTGGTAGGGTTAAATACATAAAAATTAGGTTAGATTGGGTAACACTAGGTACAGAGCAAATTTAAAGCTCAGTGTAGGAAACTAAGAAGATGAAATCAGGTACTTTTTGGTTTTGTTTTTAAATAAGGCAAAACTTTTACAGTTTTTCAATTCACTAGGGAGTGAGTTCCATAGACTAGGTCCCTTAATTTGCATAGAGTGTTTACACAGATTAAGTTTGACCCTGGGGATATCAAAGAGATATTTATTTCTGGTGTGGTGATAATGGGTCCTATTACATCCATCCAGGGAGAGTTTCAGAGCATGGTTTGCATTTAAAAACAGGGTTTTGTAAATGTAGTTGACACAAGAGAATGTGTGGAGGGAGTTAATATTTAGCAAGTTTAGAGATTTAAACAAGGGAGCTGAATGTTGTCTAAAAGCTGAGTTAGTTATTATTCTGATAGCAGATTTTTGCTGCTGATGATGATGGTGGTTTGCAGTGGTAGACCCCATGCACAGATACCATAATTAAGATAGGGGTAGATTATAGTGCATAATATAGTGAGAGGAGAGCGGAGTTAGGAACATAATATCTGATTTTGGAGAGTATACCCACTGTCTTAGAGACTTTCTTCGTTATATGTTGAATGTGGGTGCTGAAGTTGAGTCTCTTGTCTAGGAATAGGCCAAGAAACTTGCCATCATTTTTATTACTGATGTTAATATTGTCTATCTGTAGCTGAATTGCATTTGATGATTTGCTTCCAAATAAGATGTAGTAAGTCTTTTCGATGTTTAATGTTAGTTTGTTCGTTGACATCCAGAAGTGGACTTTTTTTAATTCATTATTCACAACATTATTTAGTGTATGTGGGTTGAGGTCTGAATAGATAAGGGTAGTATCATCAGCAAACAATATAGGTTTGAGAATATTAGAAACATTAGGCAGATCATTTATATATATAAGAAAACTGGGACGTTAGCAGCGTACATGACATTTACATTTACATTACCGTTAGGCCCGTACATTTTGCGCCGACGCGCAAACATTTAGGCCCTAAATGGTGGGCTACCAGCGGACCCCCTAGTAAATAACATAAGCAGCAAGGGCTAAACATAATATACCGTAATAAATATCAGGAAACTAATCGTAAATGCTGGGCCAGAAAACTTAAAGCGTGAGACAAAGGCCCATAACACTGCGACTAATGCGCCGTAGCCGACTTTTATTAACCTAATGGCAAAGCAGAAGTAGTGCTTTTGAGTTCAATGATGTGTTTTGACTGGGGGAACTAAGCGTATCAAGGCCAGATAACTTAGCAGGAGGCATGTGGCCCGTGACACCTCAACCGCGCATCCCAGCTGAATCCCGTAGTAGCTTGAAGGAGGAAGCGTGAGTGACACACATAATGTAAACCGGGAATGAGTAAGATGAGTATTCAGCAAGACGAAACGTAAAAGCGGAGAATGCTGAGGGAACTAATCCGCCATGCAGGGCCAGACTTATCATAAACGAGAGGCCAGTGGGGGGGGGGGGAATACTGCAACTATCACATCCCGGCTGACTTTACTTAATAACTTTACTGGCGAGAAGCGAAACCTAACAACCATGAATGTAAAATCTGTAAAGTAAAACAGTAGGTTGGATAATCGTGAAGCAAGAGGGTGAGCCCCGTAACACGGCAACTGGCACATCCTAGCTGACCTGACGTAGTAGCTTCGAGGCAATGAGCAGAATTAAACAACATAAATGTAATTAGTAGTAAGTCACATACATATGTAGCCAGAGCTAACCGTAGAATACTGATATAAATTTCTGGGGAAACTAATCAAAATGCAGGGCCAGGAAAACTTGGAGCAAGAGGCAAGGGCCCGTAACACCGCTACTTGCACATCCTTGCTGACCGTAGTTACTAACTTAAGGCCAAGCTAACTTTTAAAGTTAAACAACCAAACTGTAAACACAGCAAAGTAACATAAACATGCAACATGAGCAATACATCCAATGTAGTAGGAAATTGTGGTAGGCTAAATGTAAACATTTAGCCCAAAATGTTAAACTACCTATCTGTAACCAGTAGTAAGCAACATAAATGTGCAGCAAATACCAGGCGTAAAGTAAGGTAATAAATTTCTGAGGGACGTCGACGACGGATCCTGAACCTGTGACACTTACCAATAGCTGAAACTTACCGTACCCCTGATGCATAATTATAAGGGCATGCTCAGCTGGAACACCGCCAGCTGAGCCTTCGGCCGCTTGATCATCGGCGGGGAACACATCCGCCAGGACATCACCTGCCGTGACAGGCCGTGAGTAGCATCGGCTGAGACAACATCAGCAGCCGGGCTCGGTCCCCAGGGGACGTACTCAGCTGTAACACCATCAGCTGGCACATCGGCCGCTAGACCATCGGCAGGGACCACATCAGCAACATCATAATCAGCCGCGGGTCGTGTCCCATGGCAGCTGCCGGATCGTCGTCTGGGCCACATCAGGCGGAACATCAGCGGGTGGAGGTGGCCCCCACGGGACATACTCAGCTGGAACCCCACCAGCTGTGCCAGCGGCTGCTGGGACATCGGCAGCATAACATAATGGTTAATTATTAGCCATAAATAACTAAACAACAAGTAAGTAATAAGAAGACTGCAACAGCACATCCCAGCTGACTTTACTTAATAACTTTACACAAGAGGCGAGGGCCTGTAGACTTTAACTAGCGCATCCAAGCCGCCCTAGTTAATAACTTAAAGGCAACTAAAGTTAAACAACCAAACTGTAAACACAGCAAAAGTAACAAAACATGCAACATGAGCAATGCACCAAATGTAGTAATAAATTGTGGTAGGCTAAATGTAAACATTTTAGTCCGAAAATGATAACATAAATGTGACCAGAGTAAGCAACATAAATGTGCAGCGAATGCCGGACGTAAAGTACTGTAATAAAATACTGAGGGACGTCGGCGATGTATCCTGGACCTGTGGCACTTACCGATAGCTGAAGTTACAATACCCGTGATGAGTAATTATAAGGGCATGCTCAGCTGGAACACCGCCAGCTGAGCCTTCGGCTGCAGGAGCATCGGCAGCATAACATAATGGGTAATTATTAACCCTAAATAAACTAATGCCGGGCAACACCGGCCAGACTTAAGTCTGGAATAAACGTCCTGGGAACATCAGTCAAAACCTCAAGCATCAGTCGGAACATCAAACATCAGTCGGGACACCGGCCGCTAGGCCGTACCCCTTGGCAGCTGGGCCATCACCTGCTGGATCGTCGTCTGGGGCCACATCAGCGGGTGGGGTTGGTCCCCGGGGTACATACTCGGCTGGAACACCATCGGCTGTGCTAACAGGTGCTGGGGCAACAGCAGCATAACATAATGTTAATTATTAACCTGTAAATAACTCAACAACGCCGGGCAACACCGGCCAGACTTAAGTCTGGAACATACATCCTGGGACCACATCAGTCGGAACAGGGGCCACTGGGCCGTGCCCCATAGCAACTGGGCCATCAACTGCTGGTTCATCATATGGGGCCACTGCAGCCAGCACTTCAGCTGGCGGGGTTGGCCCGCAGGGGGCATGCACAGCTGGAGCACCACCAGCTGGGTCGTCGGCAGCACAACATAATATTCAATTAACAACCATAAATAATGAAATGAAGCCGGGCAAGACCGGCCAGACTTAAGGTCTGGGGCGCACGGCCTGGGACCAACTCAGCCGGGGCAGCAGCCGCTGATTCGGGCCCCAGGCAGCTGGATCATCATCTGGGGGCCACATCAGCGGGCGGGGTCGGCCCCCAGGGGACATGCACAGCTGGAGCACCATCAGCTGGGCCATCTGCTGCTGGGTCATCGTCAGCAGAACATTATGGGTAATTATGCGCCATAAATAACTGGTGAAAATTAGCGTGATTTAATACTTGAAGAATAGCTACAGTAATTAATTAATAGGAATATCCAAATAAATAGGAATAATTAAAACCGCTGGATCGTGCCCCATGGCAGCTGGGCCATCTGCTGCTGGGTCATCATCCAGGGCCACATCAGCTGGGACGTCACGGGCGGCTGGCCCCGAGGGGACACGCTCAGCTGGAACACCACCAGCTGGCCCAGCAGGTGCTTGGTCATCGGCAACATAACATAATGGGTAATTATTAACCATAAATTACTGGTTAAATAGCGGGTTTTGAAAATTGATCAAAAGCCACAAACAAGTAATTGAATTAACAAGCAAATGATAGATGAATTAATTTTAGGCCATGGGTCATCGTCAGGGAACACATCCGCTGAGCCAACGGCAGCAGAACGTAATGGGAAGCAGTAACCATAAACAACTGGTTAAATTAGCGGGTTTGAATAGGTGATTAAAACCCACAAACGAATAATTAAATTAACTAGCAAATAATAGATGAATTAATTATAGGCTATGGGACATCAACAGGAATCGCATCTGCTGGGCCAATGGCAGCATAACATGATGGGTAAGCAGTAACCACAAATAACTGGTTAAAATAGCAGGTTTGAATAGATTATTAAAAGCCACAAACGAATAATTAAATTAACTAGCAAATAATAAATGAATTAATTATAGGCCATGGGTCATCATCAGGAATCATATCTGCTGGGTCAATGGCAGCCTAACGTAATGGGTAAGCAGTAACCATAAATAACTGGTTAAATTAGTGTCTTTGTTTAAGTGTTTAATAGCCGCAACGATTAATTAAGATAACAAATGAATTAAATGAATAAACATAAGGCCATGAGTCATCGGCGTGAAACACCTCCACCAGGCCGACCGGGTCATCAGCTGAGCCGGCGTCAGCAGCTGGGCTTGGCCCCCAGGGGATGCGCTCGGCTGGGACACCCCCAGCCAGGCCATCAGCTGCTGGGCATCGGCTGCATACCGTAATGGGGAGTAGTAACCATAAATAACGTAAAATGGCGTGATTGAATATTCGTTGAATGGCCACAACGAGTAAATAAGATAAGAATCGAATTTAAGGTCATGGGTCATCGGTGGGACTCACAACCGCCAGACCGTCAAGGACATCAGCTGAGCCAAAGCCGGGCTAGCTTGGCCCCCATGGGACATGTGCTCAGGCCGCACCCAGGGCCCAGGCAGGGCGACACCCGTGCCCAGGACGCTGCTAGGCCCCCCAGGGCACGCACAGTAATCACATACGCACGTACATACGTGCAATCCATGCCGGATGCTGCCCGCTAAGGACAGGGCCCAGCACACGCTAGCCCGTGGCAGAGGGGGACAGGATGGGCTGAACACGGCCCAGGGCGTGCGCTCCAAGGAGCGCCTTGCCACGTGGGCGTCACGACCAGGGCGTGGGCCCCCGGGAACAGGCCCGGGCATAGGCCTGTAGCCTGGCCACGTGTCGACGCCGACTTGGCGTGGGCCCTAGGGGCTGGGCCCAAGGGCGGAGGGCTGCCACCGCCCGGCCACATGGCATCGTCGCCAAGGGCAAAGCAACCCAGAAAGCACCGCACGGCGAACCCTGGCGCGGACCCTAAGGGCGCCCCTGTTTCCCCAGGGGACAGCAGGAGGCCAAGGGAGCTAGCTAAGGTGGTACACACGGACCGCTAGGGGACGGCGCTGGTCACATGCCTGCACTGGGGAGGTCCTGACTAGATTAAAACAGAAGACTTCACTTTTACCTTGGCGATAGGAGTGTGGGGCAGGAGGCCCCTGCCGGAGCAAGCTGAGAGGTCGAGGGTCCCAAAACATCCGGTAGAGAGAGGTCTGGGACCAGAGTAGCCGTCGTGTTGTACATCTTGTGCGTAGTCCGACGTTGGGAGGGAGGAGTTTCGCGTCGGCTGCATTGGCGGCAAGAGTGAGGCGGAGCCTCTCGTTCCACCCCAATTTATAAGCTCCCAGAACTTCCCGCGCCGGACACACAGACAGCACCACTCCTGTGCCAGGTAAGTCCTCTACGGGCTCACCATAGCCCGTGCTACTTGGAACTTGTTCCGAGTAGCTGAATCTATAACAACAACAACATCCCGCGCCGTCCGTGGAAGGCGCTGCGCAAATGTTTCCTTGTCCCCCTTTTCAGAAAAATCTCCACTTTGTATTAAAGCAGTGGCCATTAACCAACAATAATATACTGGATATGAGTTTCTCAAACTCCTAATATCCCAGAGTTCATACTCAAGTCCACAACAACACCGGGTGAACACATTTTTCAGACTGTGTACCACACCCTTATTGTTCAGTAAATCACAAAAAAAAAATAAAAAAAAATTATATGTATAACTATCAGTATCTAGGATCTAGAAAAATCTAGATAAAGTTCCCCACTGATAAACGTTTCTAGAGACCCTACTAGATGATTCTCAAACCCGTTCACTCATACAACTTATCTAGAGACAGGGTCATTTTTTAGTAACAATTTTCTAGACGTTCACTTTCTAGATTTATTTCTCTATTTCACTACTTATAGTTTTCAACATTTAATACTGTTCCAGAGAACTTTCCGAAGGTGTATAGGTGCTTTACTATCAGATGGAAAATTAATAGTTGAACTAACTGTTCCGAGTTAACACAGTTTACTATATTAATATAATTTATTTTTATATGAAACTTTTCTATAAAGAAGTTCTATAGTTCTTTCCTTGTGACATTTCGTTGCTGTAGATTCCAGTGGTACCTCATGTTGCTTGAAGATCCTGGTCGTCTGGAAGTTTCATTTCCGGCCTCGGCCAACTACGGACAGTACATGGATCTCGTACTACCCGCACCTGACCTGAGTGACAGCTGACAGCTGGCGGCCGTCAGCTCAGGTGGACCCCGCTAACAGGAACCTGGGTTCACCTCTTCTTATCGCTCCCAAACAGTCCTGATGGACTGTTGTTAACCATGGCTGCCACAGTAGAGCAAAGCTTTGACATGTCACGATGTCTTACGATGATAGTGAGGTTTGAGTGACGTTGAAGAGGATGGCATGGTGACAGGACAGGTGGGCCCTGCCTCAGCTCCTGGGCGACGTCATCTACTGGCGTTTACTTGTTATCCCGGTACTACTGGGCCGGTACACCTTCCGTGCAACCCCTCGTGCAGCTGAGCTTGGACCGAGGTACAGGGTTGTACCTCATCTGGCGATTCAGCAGCACTCTGTATGGGTAGTGCTGTTCGTACCCGAGACCACCGTGTTGCATCTTGGTTTCCACAGACGACGCAACCACAGGTTTGAGAGAGCTGACAAGTCGTTGCAATTAGCGTTCTTCTTCGTAGACCACTCGTCTTCCACTTCCGGTTTTCCCGCAGTCCTATCTTCGCGGCTGGTGGGCTTGGTTGGTGACCTTGAGACAGCTTGCCCACGGGCTGGGACGGTGACTGGACTCTGCTCCATGAAGACAGCATGGCTGGACTGGGACAACCTCGTTAGTGACGTGAGGTGTCGGCCGGGTGACTGTACACCAGTCACCCCCTTCCGGATAACCAATTGACGAGTTACCGGGTACAAGGGCGAGGACTTTATGTAACGTGCCTCAGACCCCGATCTTATCAGCCAGGTGGGTCATCCCCAGACCTGCTGATCTCGATCCTTGGTTCACGTGTGACTGGGAGGCTGGAACTGGTGTACCGTCAGACCTGAGAAAGACAGTCAACAACAAATGGTAGAAGCATGGATATTACTCTGAGGTATAGGAAGTTGGAAAACCCCAGAGCAAGGCAAGTATGCTACCTGAGTCATGCACATCAGTAACTACACACCATTGCCTCTACAGGATAAATATTATAAATTTTACTAAACCTGACTAGGGAGATCATTAACAATTTACTGTACAGCTCGCGACCTTGTTACCATGGGGTGACAAGATTGAACTTGACTACTGATGAGATCTGACAGGAGGTCATCCTCATCATCTGACTCAGCACTTGGATCGTTAGACAGGTCAGGAATTAGACTTGCTGAAGGCAGCTCTAGTTCCTCCCTCGCGTGATAAGATTTCAATTTATTAATATGAATCGTTCTCTCAACTTGGTCATCAAAAATACCTTTAATAACAAAATTAACCGGACCTTTTCTTTCAATTACTGGGTAAGGGCCCCGCCATCTAGGTGCCAGTTTCCTACTTTGATTGGCAGGAGCCGCCTCATTAACTCTCAACACAAGACTCCCGACTTTCAACTCAAGAGGTCGTACATTTTTCTCATAATGCTGAGCATAGCAGTCTCGGGCTGTCTTGGAAGCCCTAGCTGCAATTCTCCATGCATTTTTCATCTTATTTAAAACTTCTGATGGGTAATCTTCCCCATATACAATGTTATGTCTGTTAAGCAGACCTGATGGGAAATTACATGAATGACCTGAACAGCAAACAACAGTGAACAGCAAAAGGGGTTGGGTGTTAATTGACTGACGGATGGCAGTGTTCAGAGCCAGCTGGACATAGGGCAGGTGTTCGTCACACGAATTCGCATCATGCTCTGCAAGAATTGCGAGCATATCTTTAACTGACCGGTTCGTTCGTTCCATCATACCATTAGCCTGAGGGTGATAAGCCGTAGTGAATGCTGACGTGGTTTCTACAGTTTTACACACTTCTCTAAAAATATTCCCATTAAATTCCTGACCTCGGTCAGAAACTAACACTTTATGGGGACCGAATACAGTGACGAACCTCTCTAAGAACGCCTTTGCAACAGTTCGTGAATCTTTCTGAAGCAATGCAATCAGTGTGGTGTACCTGGAAAGATGGTCTACCAACACCAATACGTAACGGTTTCCTGAATGACTGTGATGCAGATCAATCAGATCAGCCTCCACCTGATCTAAGGGTTCAAAAATTTCTGGGAATTCTTGCAATGGAGCTTGTACCTTAAGGGTACCTTTCCTCCTTTGGCAGTGACCACAGGACTTAACGAAGTTAATAACCTCTGTTAACATACCGGGGAAGAAAAAGAGTGACTTGACTTTCATGTGAGTTTTAAAAATCCCCGGATGACCTGCAATCTTAGACGCACGCGCGAGTCTCAACGCCGACTTTTACAATACATCTGAGATAACCAGCTGAAAAACTGCACGATCCTCCTGCCCCTTTACATAAAACAAGACCCCATCCCTCATTTCAAAATCATGAATTCCTAAATCACGTTTCTTCGACGGATATTTTCCTCCCTCCAAATGTTCAATAATTTCCTTCCACCTTGGTTCGTTCATCTGGAATTCTCGCATTTTTTCACTGGAAATATTTTCAATATTAAGGTTTACGTTCATCGTAGCGATGTTTCTACTCAATGTGTCTGGTACAACATGTGATGGACCAGGCTTGTAAAGTATTTGGAATGAGTGAGCAGCTAGTTCATGAGACCAACGTGGCATGCGAGGGCACTTAGTTCTCTTCTTAAAAATATAAGTTAAAGCCCTGTGATCTGTATAAATGATAAAGTGACGTTGGAAAAGATACAGTTCAAAGTACCTGACACTTTCTACCACAGCCAAAGCTTCCCTATCCGTTGCAGAATAGCGAACCTCCGGACCCTTAATCTTCCTGCTAAAATATGCTACTGGGTGAGGAAGATTGTCATTATCACGTTGCATTAAGCAGCCACCAATTGCTATGCTACTGGCGTCAGTGTGCACTTCCCACTCCTTATCAAAATCAGGTACTGCCAATACTGGGGTGGTAATGAGTTGACTTTTTAATTTTGCATAAACGTTATCATGCTCAGGTTTCCAAACGAATTTAACCTTTTTCTTAGTAAGCTCAATTAACGGTGCTGATGTACTTGCAAAACCCTCAATGTGGCGATGGAAATATCCGGCTGCCCCCAGAAACCTGCGAACATTCTTAGCTGTCTTAGGTGTTGGCATCTCAGCAATGGCGCGACAGGAGTAGGGGTCAGGTCGGATACCATCTGTGCTCACCTGGAATCCCAGAAACTTGAATTTCTGAGATGCTAGAGTGCATTTCCCCACATTGAGTTTGAAACCCGCCTTATCTAACAATGTCAACGTCTCAGTCAAATCTCGTAAGTGCTCATCAAACGTCCTGGAGCAAATAATCACATCATCCAGGTACGCTAATGAGTGCCTTCCCAATACTGGGTTGAGGATATAATTGATGGCCCTCTGAAATGATGAAGGCGCTATTTTTAACCCGAAAGGCATCCGTTTGAATTGATAAGTATGAACCCCATCAAAGAAGGCGGTCTTCTCTCTATCCGTCTCAGCGACTGGGATGGACCAATACGCAGATTTCGCATCCAGAGTGGAAAAGTATTTTGCTGCCCCAAACTGATCTATTATTTCTTGTATCCGTGGCAAAGGGTACACATCACCTTTAGTAATTTCACTGACCTTCCGGTAGTCAACACAAAACCTATAACTATCATCCGGTTTACGTACCAACACTACTGGCGACAACCATGGTGACGTACTAGGCTCTATCACATTCTGTCTCAACATCGTCTGACACTCATCCCTAATTGCTTCCTTCGCCCGTTCCGGAAGACTCCATTGACGAGTGTAAATAGGAGGATGATCACCTGTAGGAATAACATGCTCGATTCTATCCAGAAGCCCGATTTGATCGTCTTCTGTTGCAAACAGTCTAGGGAATTTGCGTAAAATCCCTCTCAAAAGTTTCCTATCTGACTGTTGCACATGTTGCAAATCCATAGCTGAGATTAACTTATCCACTTCCTGAGTATTACTACTTTTCCCTGTCTCGGTCTTGTATTTCCCCTGTTTACTATCACAGCTAGTCTTGTATTTCCCCTGCTTACTATCACAGCTAGTCTTGTATTTCCCCTGCTTACTATCACAGCTAGTCTTGTATTTCCCCTGCTTACTATCACAGCTAGTCTTGTATTTCCCCTGCTTACTATCACAGCTAGTCTTGTATTTCCCCTGCTTACTATCACAGCTAGTCTTGTATTTCCCCTGCTTACTATCACAGCTAGTCTTGTATTTCCCCTGCTTACTATCACAGCTAGTCTTGTATTTCCCCTGTTTCATTATCACAGAACATGATCTTTAAACCCCTGAATGTTATACTTAGTTTTCTTTAAATGATTTACAAAAAATGGAGATTACATTTACATTAATTTACAGAGGAAATTATTACATTTATATATATTTTATATAATTCTCAGTAAACAAATTTTCCATATCATCACGGAGCATGAGCTGTAAACCCCAAATGTTATACTTGATCCTCCCTCACAAGAATTTCAGTATTTTGTTTATTGAGTAACCCTCTTGCCTGCCTATCCACACACAAAAAAAGTAATCAGAAATTAACATAATTATTGCATTCTTATTTTTTTTGCATTTTATGTCAATATGAAATATTAAAAACCTCATTAACAAAACAGAAGGATCATCCCAATGTTCAACACTTAAACAGCAGCTGCATTCACACCAATGGCAGGGGTCCCCCAGGGGTCATGCATCAGCCCTGTGCTCTTTAACCTTTTCGTAAATGATTTGCCACGACCCATACACAATGACACAATTATCACCCAATTCGCTGACGATGTCATTCACGTTGTCACGTCAATGCCTGCAGGACAAAAGACAAAACACGACTTGGTGATTAGGAAGGTCAAGGAGGAACTGGCTGCCACTGCAACTTGGGAGAGGGAGTGGAAAATCGTGACCAACCCCAGCAAAATCCAACTTTGCTCGATAGGCTGCTGGGCTAGCTCTCTGGGAGCTATCAACATTGGAGGCATGCTGACAAGGGTACAAAACTCAACCACGATCCTAGGATATAACATATCAAGGCTCCTGAACTCTAATGAACATATCAACAGGAAGGCAGCAATTGCCAGGACTCAACTAGCCAAGCTATATCGCTTTCATCAGGCCCCGCAACATGTAAAACTTCACCTCTACAAGATGCTCATTCGGCCAACCCTTGAATACCCGTACACCCCACTCACTCTGGCAAAGAAATCGAACATGCTGAAACTGCAACGGGTCCAGAACAGGGCACTCAGATTTGTGGCAAATGTGTCACTCTTAGACAGAGTGCGCATAGAAGACCTTCATACCACACTGAAGATCGACCCACTGAACGTTCGCCTGAATCGTCTCTCAATCAAACAGCTATATAAAATGAAAAGTATGCACATCCCAAATCGTGAGGACCCCTTTGTTGTCCCCAACACAACGAACTACGCTATGCTCGACCAGCCCCACAGATCGAGGAGGATGTCCCTCCAACAAAGAGTAAGAAGATACATCCATGACAGAGCCTACCCCAGGCCCAGAATCTTAAGCAACCTACCACAAGAGGACGAATGGCATCCCCCAGCCCCGCTGTACACCTAACTCCTATGACCTGAAACCCACCGTTTAAGGATTCAATAACTCCACTCAACCACCAACAACTGATACAGAAACAAGCACAGCTCTCCAGGAAAGTCGGCGAGTAGCTACTTAATCAACCACCACCTGTTTTATGGCTACTCACCGCCAGATGAAAAAAAAACAGCCTTCTACTAACCACCATATATCACCTACACTTTCATCCATCACCTCTCATTACAATCAACCCCAAAGTGGTTGGGCCACTTATCTGTAACCCTCCTCCTCTCCCTCACACCCTAATCCTTTTCAAGTTTTCCTACATCCTCCCCCATCCTTCTGTTCCTGACTTACCAGTCCTATGGTCTTCAAACTCGGAAACTCCACTCTAATACTTGGTCCACATAAAGCCTTAAGAGTGTCTTTAATCCAATTTACAAGAACAACTTTCTGCTTACAGAAATAAAATATATGCATATTATTCTCAATTTCAGTACATTGGTTACATCTATTGTTGTCCTTAATGCCCAACATCAACAACCTATCATTAGTAGGAAGGGTCTCATGAATATAGCGATACAATAGCTCACGTTGTTTTGGGGCAATAAATTTATCATGAAGGTTTGCCCATATTACTTGCCAGCTAAAGAGTGGATATGCCTCCTCTACTCTAGGAACTATATTAGGTAGTGTAACATCATACATTTGTTTACTGTTCATCATTAAAAAACCTTCAATATATTACAAATCCGCCTGAGAACATCAATTGCACATGAATAAAAGTGAGGTGAAATAAAGGCAAGGTCAGTATACTCTGGCATCTGTATCAAGTAGCTAATGTCGGAAAATCCGACACCATTAACTAATATTAATTCAACATGCAGATAATATTGCTGCTGTGTTGTATACTCAAGTTACCCATAGAAAATGTAGCTTGTAGTGGAATTTTCCGTCAATAGAAAACGGGATATCATTGCCACATACTATTATAAATTCACCAGCTATTTGTTGGGAATCATTCTTAAATACATTAGTCTTTGAACTTTTACCATCATAAAACCATCTTATTTAAATTAACTTAATTATCAGAATCAAAATAAAGTAAATGTGACCCTTCTATCAGTTACTGACATCTCTACAAAGTGAGGGAGGCATCAGTGGTGAGGGAGAGGTCAGCTATTGTTGTTAGACCAGAGTCGTTGGAGCGAGTAACAGCTCCTATAAATTCTCTTGGACGAAGTGTGACGAAGGTCAGAGTAGTGGTCTTCCATCATCAACACACTGTCAACAAATACAAGGGAGGTGTCTTTCCGAAACCTGTTTATCTAATCATTTTTGGCCATTAATGTTATGTAGATATTGGGCGAACCGGTGAGAACACAAATGATCGACTCAAAAAAGGTAATTAAGCCTGTCTATATGATTCATTATACAACAGAGTACTTTGCTTTAGGAGGTCAGACCCCACCCTGATCCGGTGCATTATACCGGTAAGAGACGGGAGACCTCTTAAAGAAAGTGCAACCCTCTAGTTCAGGCTCTCCTGCACCCAGCACTGCCGGGTGGATAAATATAGGGCAGCAACGATTAGAGCCTCCTGAACATTAGTGTAGTGCCTGATCAGGCATCATGCTGTTCAGAGTTAAGGTGCGGTTCCGAGGAACCGACACCACATTCAGCAAGATCGAAATAATGGATCTACTAACATCAACCTCTGGGGTAGCACCCATCGACGTCGTCATGGACGTTAATGAGCCCCAAATTCTTTTCAGTAGTGCAGCAGCACTAGAAGCCTTATTCACCACGACAACGACCACTGCACTTGAAGCACAGGGCCTAACACTCCTGCCTCCCTACCAGTTCCAGGCAGTAAGGACTATATTCATTCACAGAGTGAGTGACATTATCGCTGAACAACCAGCTACGGAGATTGTGAAGAGCATAAACACCCAAAATAGATCCCTCACGGCCATATCGGCCCACCTCATTCAGCAGGATGTAAACAGAAAGCCAACCCTCAAGGTCACCCTCAAGACTCCGGCAGAGGCTACTCTAGCGGCCGACAACGGCCTCAGATGCTGTGGAGTGGCCTGCACACCCCACCAGATCTCCAGGCAGCGATATTTCCACCTGCGTCAGTGCTTTCGGTGTTATCAATACACCCACTATTCACAAAAGTGCCCAAATCCGAAGCAGAAATGCAGCATCTGTGCTGGGGAACATCATCACAGGACCTGCACAGCCGCCACCAAACGTTGTCTACTCTGCGACGATGACCACACAGCCGTCTCTCAAGACTGCCCCAAGCGACAAGAGGAAATCAAGCAAATGACAGAAGCCAGACCAAGAAACTCTACTCCAAGAACGAAGGAATTCAACATACAAGAAGAAGCCTTCCCAGCTCTCCCGACAAGTGGCGCCGCGAGCAGCGCGCAACCCAACTACTGGACCAGCAACTCCCGCGCCAGCCACTCACAGCCTCAGACGACACCTCTGCACCGATCCTCACTCACACCGCCTCCCGCCACCAATGATAGCACTGTAGCAGCTTTGATACACTTCGCTACGGAACTCTCAGGAGGAGATCTCCGACAACGGTACAGAATACTAAATGAACTATACAAGGCAAACAATCTTCCCACGTTCGTGATTCCAGAGGCCATGTTTACTGCTGGCTCCTCTCCACCAGAGCCCGACCCCGTTCCAGAGACGCCTGTCAACCTGGACCCTACAACTCCAGATACACCAGCGACTACATCTGATATCGTGGCATTGCCGCCAACTTCTCCTGTAAGTTACACCACGTCTTCTGATGACGACTCGAATGCCTATGTTGAAATTGAAGCACAAACATCACCCCCAGCACCAGAGACCACTGCAGCACACTCACCACCCTCATTACCAGTGCAATCTCCAAGAATCAACCAACTCTTCGAGGAACGTAAAAAGCAAATCACAGGATCTCCTGAATTCAGGCGCCTCACCAGTAAGATATTCAACGCGAAGTATGCAGAAGCCTTCCTGAACAACCCAAACCAAAATTGCATAGTATCGAACGAAGAAATCTTGTCGTTGTGCGACGAAGCAACATTGTTTAAGGACCTATTCCCACCTGACTACCCCAAGTACAAAGAACATCAAATGACTACTAGAAGTAAGAAAAAATAGAGGATTCTAAGAAAGAAACCTACTGAGAGCAGCTGCTCTCTTCCCCCTCTTTAGGGGGATGGGGACCTAATTTTGCTCGTTTTGAGATGGTGGTACCCGACGTAGAAGACACACTCCACACACCAAGAGGAAAGAAAACCTGCCACTGCCGCCTTCCAGACCCGTCTCCCAGCCTAGCCAGATATGGGATTGATACAGCATCGACACTCGGACAAGCAGCTGGGTCTAGCCCTGGCACTTTTTCTCTTCAACTTCAGCATTTCCTCTCACCGACTTCTCTTCAGCTGTCCCCACTTCAAGGCTCGCCCCAATGGGCATTCTTCTCCTGTATCATCGGATCGGATCGGATTCATTATACAGTGTTTTCTCTGATATAGCTGTCATATATTAGGATTCTGGTTTTACAGCTAGCGCCCTTTGACAGGTCAAGAAGAGGAAGCAAGCTTGATACATCAGTTACTGGGTGATGGAAGTTGCCTCACACGAGGATAAATTGGTGTCTACATCCTAGTTATACCTGGTGAACTAAGCCTGTTGTATAATAAGATAAGGAACCTCCTCAATGTATACTAATATATGTAGTTTAATACTGTAGTTTGATCCAGCCCCTTTCAAAGCTGGAGAAATTGCTGACCTGGAGAGCGTGCAGAGATCCTTTACTGCTAGAATCAACTCAGTAAAACATCTAAACTATTGGGACCGACTAAAGAGCCTAAATCTGTACTCCCTTGAGTGCAGGCGGGAGAGATACATAATAATTTACACGTGGAAAATATTAGAGGGGCTGGTCCCAAACTTGCACACAGAAATAACATCACACGAGACCAGAAGACATGGCAGGATGTGCAGAATACCCCCGTAGAAAAGCAGAGGTGCAACAGGTACTCTGAGAGAGAACTCTATCAACATCAGAGGCCCA
Organism: Procambarus virginalis; assembly: GCA_020271785.1. Classification (NCBI taxonomy): domain Eukaryota; kingdom Metazoa; phylum Arthropoda; class Malacostraca; order Decapoda; family Cambaridae; genus Procambarus; species Procambarus virginalis. The sequence goes on from WNGS01043881.1 coordinate 56,565, forward strand.
AGACTGTTCAACACGCTTCCGCTACACATAAGGGGCATAGCTGGCAAACCCCTCACAGTGTTCAAGAGAGAACTGGATAAGCACCTCCAAAGGATACCTGATCAACCAGGCTGCGACTCATACGTCAGGCTGCGAGCAGCTGCGTCCAACAGCCTGGTTGATCAGTCCGGCAACCAAGAGGCCTGGTCGACGACCGGACCGCGGGAATGCTAAGCCCCGGAAGCACCTCAAGGTAACCTCAAGGTAAGGTGATAGGCTGCATATATATAAATTCAATATAAACCCCCCTAATGTGTATGGATCGATTTGTGAGATTATTGCAGAAATACAGTCCACTTAACATCATACAAATTGCTATCGAAATTGTGACGGGAAAGTGTTGGACTGTTGATGTTCGGCAGTCCTCCAATGGCAGGTGTCAATGCCTGGTCACACTTACAAAAAAAAAGATAGACTGCTTGCCTGTTGTCTGTGGTAAGTTAGAGGGAGGAACACGTTAAACACAAAGTATGAACAATTAAACTTTAATATATTTACTTTAAACATAAATGAAAATAAAGACGAATCTAGGGTAACTGAATAATGCAAAAATGTAACAAAGATAAATACAAAAAACACAATAGATTAAATAATATAATGGATAAATGGTGAAATGGTGCTGAGAATATTGGCTATGGCTGAGACCTCCCTTAGTATACGAAAGCCAGAGAGCTTACTATGCCAGAGAGAGATGTCAACTCTAAGAGCACAAAGAATATTCTGAAGTTGATAGCTGGTCAGGCTTAGACGTTGACTCAGGTAGATGGCGCTGATGTGCGGTGTGCGGCCGGCGAGTCACCAATCAAGGAGCAGGCAAGCTGGGAATGGGTAGTTGGCTGGTTGAAGACGGGTGGCGAGCCGGCGTGAAGGGGGGTTCAGGGTACGTTTTGCCTCTTGGTCAAAACGTTTTGTGCTACTGGTGACGTATCTTGAATGTATCATCTTGTACTTGTATAATCGACGTAACTTTAAGTAGGAAAGAGCAGGCTCAATCTCTCTTGAAAGAGATTATCGTCACAGAGTATATAAATTAACGTTAATATAAATTCTATATAAATTCATATAAATTAAATAAATATAAATCTCACAGGTCGGTTCCCACATTATTTGGTCATCTTCGAACCGGATGACAAATTATATGGTCATCATCGAGCCGGATGATGACTATTTGGTCATCTTAGTACCAGATGAACCAGTTAACCACTGAATTTCATAAATATACTAGTGCAGTGTACGTGATTTATACTTAGCCAGTCAAACACCGGCGGCGTAGCTTCGAGTGTATCACACGAACCCCTCAGCTCAGTTCAGCATTATCAGCGGTTTCATGGTCACCCACCAATTTGGTGGCGTGTTATTCCATGAGATGACAGCGCTTATATTGAAGCCAGCCAAATTAGTGGCTGTGTCCTTCCGAGATTGTTCACGGATTTCGTGGTGTTAATTTCGCGAGAGATTATCCACGAATTTTGTGGAGTTAATTTTGCGAAGTCACTAATAATTTTTAATACTTCTTGATAATATTAGAAGTTTCATCAAGACTAATTAAGAGGCTATCATCAATAATTGTGTATATTATTTCTCCAAAATAGAGAATTATTTAATATATATTGCACTAGTGTTCACAATATAATATTTACCAATTGCCAACCCACAACAGGGTAGGATATTACCATTGACTAGTTGAACTATTTATTGTTCATAGTAGTCTCATTATTACCATATGTGGTGTTTGTGTGTTACTGAGGAAGTCTTGGTTGTAGGGTTGATATAAAGCCAGTGCTTGGTTACTGACTTTAATACTTATAAACGATACATGACTAGTAGCTACCAAGCTTGGCGGGCGTCCTGTACGCTCTCTTGGTTACCTCTTGCTGGCGTCTGAGCCGCAGCACATACAAACGGATGGTACCATTTTCTGTGAACATGACACCATAGTCTAGTTGTCCTATATTAAACAATCTAGCACCATTAATGAATGGTACAGACCCTACTTTGGGAATAATTGTTATCAGCTCGAGTTGAGTTGTGTATATATAATAATTTACTTATGATCATTACACCTTTGAGTGATTAATTAGTGTCTATACCATCCTAGGGTGATATAGAAGAGCTAACCTAAAGGTACTTCCAGTGACACTGGTTTATCACTCAAATTATTAGTGTGTATTATTATATACATATATATATATATATATATATATATATATATATATATATATATATATATATATATTTATATATATATATATATATATATATATATATATATAAATATATATATATATATATATATATATATATATATATATATATATATATATATATATATATATATGCCCAACTTGCCTAAACACGCAAGAGTAGTTATTCAACTATAGAACACTTTCCCACCAGGAGACTCGAACCCTAGCCAGCACAGAAGCCTTCCAGCAACTGGCATAACAGGTAATGCCTCAACCCACTGCACCACGCTCAGACCCTTAAAAGAGATGGTAATTTCGGGGTATTTCAACACTCCAAAGACTACCACCTCCCAAGAGCACTAGAGCAAGTGAGGGGTCAAATTTACGTTTTTTCATCAAGTCCCTGTTGAATATGGGAAGACACTGTGTCTATGCTTAATGCCCAACTTGCCTAAACACGCAAGAGTAGTTATTCAACTATAGAACACTTTCCCACCAGGAGACTCGAACCCTAGCCAGCACAGAAGCCTTCCAGCAACTGGCATAACAGGTAAAGCCTCAACCCACTGCACCACGCTCAGACCCTTAAAAGAGATGGTAATTTCGGGGTATTTCAACACTCCAAAGACTACCACCTCCCAAGAGCACTAGAGCAAGTGAGGGGTCAAATTTACGTTTTTCATCAAGTCCCTGTTGAATATGGGAAGACACTGTGTCTATGCTTAATGCCCAACTTGCCTAAACACGCAAGAGTAGTTATTCAACTATAGAACACTTTCCCACCAGGAGACTCGAACCCTAGCCAGCACAGAAGCCTTCCAGCAACTGGCATAACAGGTAACGCCTCAACCCACTGCACCACGCTCAGACCCTTAAAAGAGAGGGTAATTTCGGGGTATTTCAACACTCCAAAGACTACCACCTCCCAAGAGCACTAGAGCAAGTGAGGGGTCAATTTACGTTTTTTCATCAAGTCCCTGTTGAATATGGGAAGACGCTGTGTCTATGCTTACTACTCTTACTACTAACACTAACTACTTACTTATGCTTACTACTTACTACTAACACGCAACTACTCTTGCGTGTTTAGGCAAGTTGGGCATTAAGCATAGACACAGTGTCTTCCCATATTCAACAGGAACTTGATGAAAAAACGTAAATTTGACTCCTCACTTGCTCTAGTGCTCTTGGGAGGTGGTAGTCTTTGGAGTGTTGAAATACCCCGAAATTACCATCTCTTTTAAGGGTCTGAGCGTGGTGCAGTGGGTTGAGGCATTACCTGTTATGCCAGTTGCTGGAAGGCTTCTGTGCTGGCTAGGGTTCGAGTCTCCTGGTGGGAAAGTGTTCTATAGTTGAATAACTACTCTTGCGTGTTTAGGCAAGTTGGGCATTAAGCATAGACACAGTGTCTTCCCATATTCAACAGGGACTTGATGAAAAAACGTAAATTTGACCCCTCACTTGCTCTAGTGCTCTTGGGAGGTGGTAGTCTTTGGAGTGTTGAAATACCCCGAAATTACCATCTCTTTTAAGGGTCTGAGCGTGGTGCAGTGGGTTGAGGCGTTACCTGTTATGCCAGTTGCTGGAAGGCTTCTGTGCTGGCTAGGTTCGAGTCTCCTGGTGGGAAAGTGTTCTATNACAGGCCACAGCGATAACATGTCCGGGGCTGGCGGGCGTAAAACACCCGAACTGTGTACCCCAGCAGACGCACAGAGGATGGGATCCTCCCGTAACCTCATGCCCAGGGTACGAATGTTTGTGCGGACACCCTTTAGTGGGCTCGAGGACACCACATTCACCCTACACTAACGACGGCGCCAAAAACGGCCGAAGTACCGCCGGAGCAGACCCTCCGGAAACTCCAAAGGAGCCCCATGGACGCTGACGTATGTGAGGGCACCACTCCGATCAGATATGGACACAGCGCCCGCACCATCCTGCAGAGGCAATGTCCGCCCCTCGTATCGACGAAGAAATTTGCGATACGCCATGTCTGCAGTGAATTTCAGGATCACCCGACGGGCCGTCACCAGCTCGACACCGTAGATATCCATCACAGGTACCTGCAGCTGCTCACACACCCGTGTAATCTCTGGGTATCCAGCCCGGCTGGAAAATTCCAGGCCCACAGACTGAGCCCGCAGTACCGGTGGGAGGGGGACCCCCATCGTAACTCAGTTCCGCCACGTCAGCAGCAGCCAGCCAGGCAACAACCTCAATGGCTAGTTAGTGGTCAGTGGCCCCAGCAGAAGCCGCAAGTCATTGTGACCAATATCACTACCCCTGTTGTGGATCCAGAACCCCCTCGAATTTTAGCTATCAATCCTCATCGCTATTCCAGTTTAAGTAAATTACTAAGAGTTACAGAAATGGTATTTGATTTCATCAACAAGATGGGGATCAAGTATCGATTTCCTAGTTCCATTAAATATTGGGTCAAACAAGCTCAACAAGAGACTTATGGGAAGGAATATGAACATCTCCCAGAAAGGTTGAGTAAGTCTCTGGGCATTTGGCTTGACTCAGACAACTATAACATTTTGAGATGCGGCGGACGTCTGCTTCATGCAGAAATAAATTTAGATACGAAGAATCCTATACTTCTTCCACGTCACCACATCATTACTAAACTCATAGTTTTACATTACCATGAGCATAATACATTGCATGGTGGAGTATTAGATACTCTTACTGAAATCAGACAACGTTTTTGGCTTCCCCAAGGTCGCCAAACTGTTAAATCTTTAATCAAGTCTTGTATAATCTGCAAGAGATATGATGCTCGAGTGTGTCCTTATCCAGGTCCACCGCCCCTACCTAAGGAGCGAGTCGTTCACCTTCGTCCCTTTGAAACCACAGGTGTCGACTATACAGGAGCACTAATTTTAACAGGCACACCGGACAAGATTCCAGTGAAAGCCTACATTTGCCTTTTCACGTGTGCTACCACACGCGGAGTACATTTAGAAGTCACTTCTGACATGAGTGCAGAAGCCTTTCTGCAAGCCTTTCGCAGATTTGCTGCACGAAGATCTTGCCCAAAATTAATGATCTCGGATAATGGATCTAACTTCGTGGCAGGAGAAGCTTGCTTACAAGAAATATGGAACCATCCAGAAGTACACTCTGTGCTCAAACAGAGACAATGCTATTGGAAATTTATTCCTCCAAGAGCACCATGGCATGGCGGTTTTTACGAAAGAATGGTGGGAACTGTTAAGAAATGCCTAAGAAAAACCTTACACAGGCAGAAAATTAATCTCACCGAGTTACAGACCCTTGTCGTGGAAATTGAAGCACGAGTCAACAACAGACCTCTAACCTATTTAACAGAAGATTTCTCCAAAGAGAACCCCTAAGCCCCTCTCATTTGATTCATGGTGGTCTTCTGAGCCCTCTAATATCTCTAGGAGACGAGGATCCAGCTGACCCTTCGTGTGTCAAAGCAAGTGACTTAGTGGAGAGTTATAGACATCTTTCAAGAGTAATAGAGAAGTGGAATGAGGTCTGGACACGTGAATATTTAACTGCTTTAAGAGAATATCATTATGGAGCTGCAAGCCCATACAATAAAGTTCAACTTAAACCAGGTGATCTTGTCCTAGTAGACAGTGATGGACCCAGGTCAGATTGGCCTATAGGTAAAATTGTTGATATCCATCCTGACCGCCATGGTGTATTACGAATTGTTAAAGTTCAGTGTCGAGGCACTACTACCTTGAAAACACTAGAGAAATTAGTACCTTTAGAGTTAGCAGAACACGAGTGTTCTACAGATATACCTGTAACCCAAGTTTCAGAGAACAATGATTCTACTCAACCGAGCACAAGACCATCAAGAGTCGCTGCTCAGAACTGCAAACAGAAACTTAAACAATATTTTGATTCTATTCAAGAGTAGATAACTTATCATTTAAACTTGAGGTGACCATACTGATGCAGTGATGAGTTGATGTCCAGTAATTAGTTACGAGTCATAGTGACCTTGGACAGTAGCCTCACTGTATTGATGAGGTCTCCTTAATCTTAAATGATCCAACTATTCATAATTTATTTTGTTAATATCCTTCTGTATCTTACAAAGGAATTATTCAATAATTTTCAATGTTTATTTACGTCCCCATGTTGACTTAGTCATCTACCACAGATTCGGGACATTCGTTAGGTACGTACTAACCTACTAACCCATGAATATAACTTCAGGATAGAGAAACAGGTGTACGTTAGTACTAATACCTGAACTACGACCCGAGTTTTCTCTCCCCGGAGTTATGTTGGAAATAACCAACAGTTTTATACATCATTGTATTTATACAACCAAAGTAGTTACTAAAATTACTAACTTATAGATTTAATCATTATCATGATTTATTCATTGCCAAATTCTTCCTAGTACGTGAGGAACAACAGGCAGCAACATGAATTTTCTCCACATTTAGTTGGATTTATAACAAGAGTCCAGTTTATCATTTCATTTACTAAAAATAGTTAACTTTGATTCGTAGTATACTATTACTTACTGGAGCTCCCTTATTTAACTAACATTTAAGCATTCTAGAGGAAATTACTTTGATGCAAATGATTTACTTTAATTTCCTCGATTGGCTGCACAACTTTTAGTAAGCCAATTTATGTTACTAGAACTTCTATTTTATCACAGAAGAATTTAATGTGATATTAATACTTGTTATTACCTCTTCCTTCCTTAGTCAATTGCGATAAATACATATTCATTTACGCTCGAAAGCCGCGCATGCGCAATAAGGAGCAGGAGGAAGAAGGGAGAGCGTCACTTGACACGTGAACGAGAGCACGGACGCCATTAACAGCGTGTAGCAGAGTTGTGTTTCGACCTATTTATTTCGCTCCCACGATCAGTTGAGCGGTGCCACGTTATTTGGCACAACATAGCCGTGTCATAGACTAGTATACGAGCAACTCTAGAGTCAACGTCTTTCAAGCAGCAGCAGGAGGACGAAGAATTGCTCAAGTCTTCACATCAACGACACGAGGCTCGGCCGCTAAGTTTACCTTTTTGTTATTATGTGGCCACTATTAACATTTAGGTTAGCAGTCGTTAGGCCGAATGCAAACCAACAAAATATAGTACGTGTCTTAATTAAATTTGCCATCTAATTATATGATTATCAGTTTATTTCTATGATACAAATTGTTCAGACATTAGCTGATAATTTACTACCGTCATCCTCATGATTTAGGATGTAAATGTAATTACCTATTGTGTAGAAGATTTCTACAATGTAATTGCCTTTCAGTACCAAGGCGACTTCAACCGAGGTGCTAGGCTTCCCCACCGTTCTGTGCAACAATTTGCCCTATGCAACACGTCGTCGGTGGAGTGTAGCAACCGATTACTTCTTAGTTTCACAGCTAAGCTGTCCATTTTTCCATCAGTAGCAATAACTCCATAGTTACAGTAGTGATCTCTTAAAGAGATCAATTATACTAACCCTTTGATTTACTGATGCTGTTCAACATTTCAGTAGTATATTGAGGTGCATTTACCTCCATCAATATTATATATACATTTATTGACTTTTACATTTGATTTACTCTGGTGAAGAACCAGCACCAGAATAATGCTAGGGATGTATTAATCTTTTAGCATGTAACCCCCCAATTTTGTGTAGTTAATTTGACTCCATTCATATAATCATTACAGTTTTACCAAGATCCATAGGACACTAGTTCCTAGGATCAGTTTTTTCCATTGTCTCTTTGTTTTCCACTTTTTCTCAAAAAGTGGTGGTCCTTCATAGCTATCGAAGTATATATATATATTTATTTAATTATAAGTTACTGGGTCTCAGAGCCCAAAACAAGTTATTAGTTATTGGAGTCAGGTTTTCCCCACAATTCTTCCCATACTGCACACATTTTCTTAATAAATGAGGAAGGAACATCGTCTACTCTAGCCGTCTTAGGGAGCCGGTCGGCCGAGCGGACAGCACGCTGGACTTGTGATCCTGTTGTCCTGGGTTCGATCCCAGGCGCTGGCAAGAAACAATGGGCAGAGTTTCTTTCACCCTATGCCCCTGTTACCTAGCAGTAAAATAGGTACCTGGGTATTAGTCAGCTGTCACGGTCTGCTTCTTGGGGGTGGAGGCCCGGTCGAGGACCGGGCCGCTGGGACACTAAAAAGCCCCGAAATCATCTCAAAATAACCTCAAGATAATCTACATCAACAACCCTCATACCATTCACATGTTTGTGAATGATCTTTTGTTTTTCCTCTGTGGTCATCCTCATGGGTGTTTTCTTAGGTTGAACCTTACCACTGACTCTCTTCGGACCCATGGCGTGATATATAATAATCACTTTTATGGTCAAACAAAAAGCACAAAAATAATTTAATTCTTTACAAGCACAATCATCCCTAAGCAGGCAGCTCTGGTAAACCGAGGCTGGGTCAGCTGTGCCACCAGGAACCACGCAATCGGTCGACCCATATGCATATCAACAAAGTTGCTAGTTGAGGCTAAGGTTGTAAGACGAGTCGCATTTTCAGACGAAATTTACGTTGTGACACGAAACATTTATAAGTAGGGGCAGTCTTAAGTCGAGGTGCCACAGTATTATTTGTTCTCTGTCTTTAAGTTATATATAATAAAATAAGGAGTAATTCTTGACTCTGATGACATGTTAAGTTTTATATAGAACTTGCTTCACAATTGTCTTGACATACAAAGTTACCATTCACTCACTGTAACCACTGTAAAGTGTTTTTGTAATTAACACATAAATAAGATTCATGAAATGTTGTTTATTTATCAAATATCAGCTCTTCCGTGTGTCGCCTAGAATTTGTATAGTCATAATTGACAGGTATTAACCCTTTAACTGCGCAACGCGCCTGCAGGCTCGTGTCTGGTTTGCGCAACGCTCCTCCGGGTATTTGTATTTTTCACGTTCCATTCAAATCTCCCACGGCTACACGGGGTTCACATCAGCTTCCTCAGGGCTCTTGTAAACAGACGCCATCTTTAAAAAAAATCGTGGTCCACATTCCCGGGTGTGGGAGCCTTAGTAGTGTGTGAGCAACCAAGCTGGCGCTCGCAGCATGAGCGTACAGCACTGCTGTTCAGCGTGTGACCACAGCATCGCCTAATAATGTCAAAATATATATATAACTTGTATCATTTAGCCATGATAGTGTTATAGAAGAGCCTGAGTGTGATAATGACTGGGTACAATGTTCAATTATCAGTGATTCAATGCTGTTCACGATGTTCACAGCACCACAGCATTATTTCGTTCATCTAGGAATTTTCAAATGATTTCTTAGGTTCCTTATCAAAATAAACGTGTGGTCAATTATTCATTTACAGGAATTAGTGACCAGGATTGTGATAATAGCAGGATTGTGGTTATAATTAGCGTTGTGCGTAGTATTGTGGAAGGAGGAAAAATTGGTGAGGGAGGGAGGGCGAGAATTGAGGTAGCCTCATTGTGTGTGTGTGGCTGCCACTCTTGTTTTGCTCACCATAATAGCTTAGTGGTTCGCTATGGACAACACATATGTACATGGGTATATATAGTGTGTGTATATAGTGTAAGAACAGTAACAGGAGAATGTTGAGAGGAGCTATTTTGGTGAGGGAGGTGACGTAATCGTAGCGTCGTCTGCTGTCTGCTGTGTGATTTTTCATGCAGTGTATGGTGGCCACTGTACTGTTTGGACACAATACCGGCTTACTTGCATAGTTCTGGTAAATAAAACATGTAGATAGGTATATCCGATCCGATCCGATAATACAGGAGAAGAATGCCCATTGGGGCGAGCCTTGAAGTGGGGACAGCTGAAGAGAAGTCGGTGAGAGGAAATGCTGAAGTTGAAGAGAAAAAGTGCCAGGGCTAGACCCAGCTGCTTGTCCGAGTGTCGATGCTGTATCAATCCCATATCTAGCTAGGCTGGAAGGCGGCAGTGGTAGGTTTTCTTTCATCTTGGTGTGTGGAGTGTGTCTTCAGTCAGGTACCACCATCTCAAAACAGCAAAATTAGGTCCCCATCCCCCTAAGGAGGGGGAAGAGAGCGGCTGCCCTCAGTTGGTTGGTTTCTTTCTTAGCTATTTCTTCATGCTTCTTGTAATCATCTGATGTTTGTACTCGGAGTAGTCACTGTTGAAGAGGTCAGGTGACAGTGTAGACTCATCGCATTCCTCGAAGATTACGTTGTTATGTAAACTGAATGTGTTTTCTGGGTAGGCCTGCTTCATGATGTCTGCCGTCATGTTGTACATCTGGCTGGAGAACCTTCTGAACTCAGGCGATCCGACTGCATTCCTTTCACGCTGTTGACGCACTGCTGCTATTTCCGGAGTTTCCATTTCTGGAGTTTCTACACAATCTGTCTCCTGGGCTGAGGGTGGTGAGTGTGCTGCAGTGGTCTCTGGTGCTGGGGGTGATGTTTGTGCTTCAATTTCAACATAGGCGTTCGAGTCGTCATCAGAAGACGTGGTGTAACTTGCAGGAGAAGTTGGCGGCAATGCCACGGTATCAGATGTAGTCGCTGGTGTATCTGGAGTTGTAGGGGCCAGGTTGACAGGCGTCTCTGGAACGGGGTCGGGCTTTGGTGGAGAGGAGCCAGCAGTAAACATGGCCTCTGGAATCACGAACGTGGGAAGATTGTTTGCCTTGTATAGTTCATTTAGTATTCTGTACCGTTGTCGGAGATCTCCTCCTGAGAGTTCAGTAGCGAAGTGTATCAAAGCTGCTACAGTGCTGTCAGAGGTGGCTGGAGGCGGTGTGAGTGAGGATTGGTGCAGAGGCGTCGTTTGAGGCTGTGATTGGCTGGCGCGGGAGTTGCTGGTCCAGTAGTTGGGTTGCGCGCCGCTCGCGGCGCCACTTGTCGGGAGAGTTGGGAAGGCTTGTTCTTGAATATTAAATTCCTTCGTTTTTGGAGTAGAGTTTCTTGGTCTGGCTTCTGTCATTTGCTTGATTTCCTCTTGTCGCTTGGGGCAGTCTTGAGAGACGGCTGTGTGGTCACCGTCGCAGAGCAGACAACGCTTGGTGGCAGCTGTGCAAGTCTTGTGATGATGTTCCCCAGCACAGATGCTGCATTTCTGCTTCGGATTTGGGCACTTTTGTGAATAGTGGGTGTATTGATAACACCGAAAGCACTGACGCAGGTGGAAATATCGCTGCCTGGAGATCTGGTGGGGTGTGCAGGCCACTCCACAGCATCTGAGGCCGTTGTCGGCCGCGAGAGTAGCCTCTGCCGGAGTCTTGAGGGTGACCTTGAGGGTTGGCTTTCTGTTTACATCCTGCTGAATGAGGTGGGCCGATATGGCCGTGAGGGATCTGTTTTGGGTGTTTATGCTCTTCACAATCTCAGAAGCTGGTCGTTCAGCGATGATGTCACTCACTCTGTGAATGAATATAGTCCTTACTGCCAGGAACTGGTAGGGAGGCAGGAGTGTTAGGCCCTGTGCTTCGAGTGCAGTGGTCGTTGTCGTGGTGAATAGGCTTTCTAGTGCTGCTGCACTACTGAAAAGAATTTGGGGCCCATTCACGTCCATAACGACGTCGATGGGTGCTACCCCAGAGGTTGATGATAGTAGATTCATTATCTCGATCTTGCTGTATGTGGTGTCGGTTCCTCGGAACCGCACCTTCACTCTGAACAGCATGTTCAGGAGGCTCTAATCGTTGCTGCCCTATATTTATCCACCCGGCAGTGCTGGGTGCAGGAGAGCCTGAACTAGAGGGTTGCACTTTCTTTAAGAGGTCTCCCGTCTCTTACCGGTATAATGCACCGGATCAGGGTGGGGTCTGACCTCCTAAAGCAAAGTACTCTGATGCGAATAGGTATATAGAACATGTGTAATAAGAACTATAACAGTATGGTGGGAGGAGCAATGTTGGCGAGTAAGATGTTGGAGTGAGGGAGACTGGCTGGGTGTGGCTGCTCTCACTCGAGGTGTTCTGAGTGTGTTGATGGTGAATGTATATAGTGTGTGACAGTGTGTAGTGTGTAAATAGATTATATGTATACATAAATTAGCATGATACATAGTAAATATGTGCAGCATATGTGTACACAAGTGTCATGCACGTAACACAGTGTCTTCGGACAGTACGGTTGTTTTACTACCATAATATAGTGTACGTGTTCACTATACATAGGATTAGTACGTAAAAACAAATAAAATGTATTTGGAACTGTGCGAAAAAAATGAACGAAAATATATTCGCGGCAACTCGCGCGCCCCGCCCCGACCGCCCCACCTGCCCCACCTGCCCCGGGAGCTTACAGCACGGGCGCACGGGGAATCATGACGTCACGCCCCAACTTACGGACCCCATAGCAGCCAAAGTAAGTACAATTACGACTTTTTTTTACATACCCATACTGAGGGAAGGGTTTTTGACACTTTAAAAAGAAAAAAGAATTTTTTCCAGACAATTTATTTCCTGCGCACCACGGGGGTGTCATATTTGGAGGCAACGCAGTTAAAGGGTTAAGAAAATTGAACAAATGATAAAGATAATTAAAACAAAGGTGAGAAAGTAATTAAAGTTTTATTAAATTAAATAAATCACTTGACAGCAAATTTACCAGTTAGCACTCAGTGGTCACTAGAAGATCATTGATTATACAGCGACTGTGTATATAATACTGAAGCATCTCACTGGTCTGAATCCCTCCTAAGCTTTATCACACAAACACATTCTCTGCTCACTTGTGCACAAATGCCTCCGAGCACCTTGAAATTGTTGGCACTGCACTCAATACATAGAACATTACATTCTGATCTTGGAAAAAAGAGTATCACCAAGAGAATTGGAGCATAAATTACAAGACCAATATCACTTGGAATGTGTCGTCTGTGGACAAAAATCACTCGAGCATGAAAAAAGGGGGAGTATTCGCACCAAATATTTTCTAGTTTTCTAAACTTTTAAAAACATTTGATTGTTTTACACAGGTTTTAAATTACGTTGTATTCACATGTTTTGAGAATTTGTAAATTTGAGTATAAAATGTGAGGTCACAATGTTTTAATAAAACGTGTTTTTAATGTTGTTATAAAGTTTTAGAACAAAAGTTTTTAAACGTTAATTCTAATGATTAATTATTGGATTTATTAAGTAAAATTATCTATTGCATTTAGAAAGATAGAAACGAACAGGGAGAAAAGAAAAGATGCAGAAACAGCCAGAAAAGTGAGGTCGCACCAGAGGAAAACCGACTCTCAGGCCTCCCCTACCCAAGGGTCGTGACCACAGGTGAGGTCCAGCATCAGAGGGAGACTCTCAGGCCTCCCCTACCAACTCGCTTTCGCACAAGACAGCACATAAATAAATAAAATAATAAATAAATAAATATGTTTATTCAGGTAAGGTACATACATACAAGTGATGTTACATTAATGGATCGATTTATAGATAGAGTTAGTACATACAATGCCTAAAGCCACTATTACGCAATGCGTTTCGGGCAGGAAAAACATTAATATCTATAACTTAATACTAATTGAGCATAAAGAATAAAATGAGTTGAGAACAAATACAAATAAAGATATAAAAAAGGGGGAACATGACTGAAAAAGCAGCACAAATACAATAGGTCGACAAACAGCGTTGTTTAAAAAAGTAACAGACATGGGTTGACAATAGAGGGGTAAGGTAGGTTACAGGGAATTTATTAGGTAGTGTTTAGTTTTAATCTTAAACTGGTTGAGAGAGGTACAGTCTTTAACATGGTTGGGGAGGTCATTCCACATTCTGGGTCCCTTGATTTGTAGAGCATTTCTAGTTTGATTAAGCCGTACTCTTGGAATATCAAAACTGTATTTATTTCTGGTGTGGTGCTCATGGGTTCTGTTACAACCTTCAATGAAGCTTTTGAGGTCAGGATTGGCATTACAGTTCAGCGTTTTATATATGTATAATACACATGAGAGAATGTGCAGTGACTTAATATCTAACATATTCAGAGATTTGAGTAGGGGTACCGAGTGATGTCTGGGGCCAGAGTTGGATATTGTCCTAATAGCAGCTTTGTGTTGAGTAATTAGAGGACGTAAATAATTTTGGGTAGTAGAACCCCAAGCACAAATACCATAGTTGAGGTATGGATAGATGAGGGAGTAATAGAGAGTAACCAGGGCAGGGCGGGGTACATAATACCTGATCTTAGAAAGAATGACAACAGTTTTTGAAACTTTTTTTTATATATTTAGAATGTGTCCCTGGAAATTCAGCTTGTGATCAATGAGAACGCCAAGGAATTTTCCATCCAATTTGTTACAAATTTGGGTATTGTTTATTTTGAGATTTAGTTGATTAGAGGATTTATTGCCAAACAGAATATAGAAAGTTTTGTCAATGTTAAGGGTGAGTTTGTTGGCAGTTAGCCAAAGATGAACTTTATTTAGCTCAGTATTTACTGTGGCATTTAGAGCAAGGGGGTCAGGACTGGAGTAAATGAAGGTTGTGTCGTCAGCAAGTAGAATAGGTTTGAGGTGTTGGGAGGCATTTGGAAGGTCATTAATGAAGATGAGAAAGAGGAGAGGACCAAGTATGCTGCCCTGAGGAACACCAATGTTGATGGGTAGGGTGGGAGAAATTGAATTGTTCACAGAAACATACTGGAGCCTGTCAGTAAGGTAAGATTTGAGGTATTGCAGGGAGTGTCCTCTGACTCCATAATGATGTAATTTAAGAAGAAGGTTTTGGTGGTTGACAGTGTCAAAAGCCTTACGCAGGTCCACAAATAACCCAACAGGGAACTCATTTTATCAAGAGCTGCATGAATCAAGTTAATCACACTAATAAGTGCATCGTTAGTGCTTTTTTTTTGGGTCTGAAGCCATATTGGCAAGAGCTAAGACATGTATGACTTATTGCTTATAGTCACTATTTTGATTATGAATTAGTACATACGTGGTATATTCTCAGTTATATTTTTTTCAAGGCCCAAACTCTTCCTCGTGTACCAATTTTCGTCTCACAGTACCCGTCCATCGCCGTAGACAGCAGAATAGTCGTGATTGGTTCAATTATAATGAAAATTGTAGTTTTCAGGTCCCACATTGGTTGTGAAATTTACCTATTACTGTCCATGCTCCTAGAATATTACAGATCTGCTGCATACTATTGAAGGCTTGTAGTTTTGTTTTGAGAAATAGTAGTATTTTATTTTTTTGAGATATATACAAGAGTTGTTACATTCTTGTACAGCCACTAGTACGTGTAGCGTTTCGGGCAGGTCCCTGGAATATGATCCCCTGCCGCGAAGAATCGTTTTTTCATCCATGTACACATTTTACTATAGCGTTAAATAGAGGCTACAGTGAAGGAATTGCGCCCAGTAAATCCTCCCCGGCCAGGATACGAACCCATGACATAGCGCTCTTAGTAAACATAGTTGTATGTTGTTGACATAGTTGTTCTTAGTAAATTTTAATAAGCACTATAATTTATTATATAAAATTAAAGTGCTTCACCAATCAACATTATATACACTAGTTTGTGCTTTAAAAATCTAAAGAGTGTATTGTTGGGACGTCAACAGAAAACGATGTTACGTTGGAATGACTATGGGCTGAACTACAGCAAACAGGATGGTATAGTGTCTACTACCTACTGTAGGATATGGGTATAGGGTCCACTACCACCTGTTAGGTGGGTATGGGGTCCATACCACTTGTAGGATGGGTCTGGGCCCAACAACTGCCCAAAGGATGGGTACGGGGACCACTATCATCCACATGATGGGGTATATGCTACCTTCCCCTCACAGGTCAGAAACATGGCCACCTTTCCCTAGCAAGTCAGTGTAATAACCACCATTGTATAGTTCTGAACGCTACCCTTGTTGTAATAACCCTTATCCCTACGACTCTCTACTCTTTCCCTCTTCACTCAATACCCTAGCTTAACACTTTTACAGTCCAGTATGACCCCTCACTGGACTGCCACAAATATAAGCTGATTACAGTCTCCGTGGTGTAGTGGTAAGACACTCGCCTGGCGTTCCGCGAGCGCTTTGTCATGGGTTCGTATCCTGGCCGGGGAGGATTTACTCGGCACAAATCCTTAACTGTAGCCTCTGTTTAACGCAACAGTAAAATGTGTACTTGGTTGTAACAATGATTCTTCGCGGCGGGGATCGTATTCCAGGGACCTGCCTGAAACGCTACGCATACTAGTGACTGTACAAGAATGTAACAACTCTTGTATATATCTAAAAAAAATATATATATTAAATGAGGAAGACACAACAAGAACAGGGGTTATTAATTTATAACTAATAATTAAAATCATTAAAACACTGCCACCACCTTCCCAAACATAAATGAATGTGTCTAAATTATTGTTTCCCCAGGAAGGGAGGGACTCGGTAATCATGGAACTCAAAGGGGCAAGTAAATGAATCTTAATGGATTAATACCGTAATCTTACTGGACTGAAAGGGAGATTCAAGAGCGACTTTAATATTCATAAGATGGAGGAGAACACAGGAACTTTCCAAGTCAACACATCAACATATTAAAATGACAAAGTAGAAAAATATATTAAAAAGGGGAATTAACTGAATACCACTGGAACATTTATACCCTTTATTATTATTGAACATGTAAATTAAAGTCAAATTGAACATATATCTTACTCTATTATACCTAAAGAGGCAAAGTGGATATCTACTGAGGACATGAATACTCCAGTGCACAATACCGCACTGAGGCAAAGATGTTGATGGCTTGCCTCCCACAGGTCAAGGGGACCTGTACCCCAATAAGCTCCAGGACACACTAACTAATATTCTCTAAACGGCTTACCTGTGGGACAGGCTCCATCCCCTAAGTTCTTAGGCCCAATTAACTCCGCCTATTCCAAGCCTATGGCCAATGGATTTAAACACAACTGGCTGTTCTAGAAGCTTGGCCAATGGCATGGACAGGCACTATCCTGGGGGACCCCGCCTCCACAGGCCTCCATGGCTTCAGCCAATCAGAATCAGGCTTGACCATAAGGGTCCATTCCTCTTGACAGAAAACTCAAGTAACTGGGAAAGCACCAACGACTTTCCTGTGGGAAACGCCGGCGTGGCACCCACGTGTAACTTGAGAACACAAGTTTCTTGGCCCTGAGGTATTATTTTCAATTCGTCACTGGACAGATGGACAGGAGAGAGAGGGGGAACAAGTGACTTCAAACTGTTTATGACCACGAGGGTCAGACCATGACAAATGGAAGGGATGACCAAAGGGAGGGAAGAGGAAGGGGGAAGGGGAAGGAGCTATGGTCTGCATATACCATTACAACTCCCCCTCTTCGGAAATTAAGAAATTTGTGTGTAAAGAAGTTTAAAGCACGAATTTCTTATCCTGAAATCCTGCCCTATCATATAACATTAACTCCAAAAACAACATTTTCAACCCAGCCATATATTAACCCAATGCTTCAAAAACAAAAGAAATTATCTAATCCTGACTAATTCCAATACAATCTCCAACCACACAAATGGCACCCCAAAAAGGTGTGCCCAGCATGTATATATACATAACAAACCAACAGAGGTAATACATAAAACATAAGGACAGAGACCATCCCTATAAACCTGGCTGTCCAACTTGGATGCAGCCCCGTACCCTTCCAACTACCTGGAAGACAAAACATCCTATACCTGTCCTGATATAGTAACAAATAACTGTAAAAATCCATACCTAACAACTTACAACTAGCTATCACCATCCGATAGCCCTCAGCTATCCCAGCATTCCTCCTGGAATAAATATCAAATACATCACATCACAACATCACAGATAAAATCGAAACATTAAAAAAAACAATGTCATTAAAAATTCAATGAAAAATCAAATAGAGAACTCTACCCTTTAGGGACCTAGTGTTCCACTCCACACCTGTGGCAACTGCCTACCACAGTGTATCCAGATCCTTAAAATCTAAAGAAAATACACAAAAATATTTTTATTAAAAAAAATTAAATGTCCACAGACATGTCTCTTTTTCTGCTCAGGGGGAAAAAGACACCAGAAGTTTTGGGCTCGTTTATTACAAATTGGTGATGGTAAATTAAATTCTGCAGAACATGTAGATAAGTAAGAACAAATGTGACCTATCCATGTCTACTGAGTACTAATATTTAACTTAAAATGTAACATATCCATGTCTACTGAGTACTAATATTTAACTTAAAATGTACACCCATATTAATTGAGTAAGCTTAGCCTAGTGACATGGTAAACACGTTCTGCAGAAACCTAATGTCAATGCAATTATATAAAACTAGTTATAAGAGTCAAGAGACAAATTCCGTAATTCAAGTGAATTTGCCTATTCGCTAATCGAGTGAATAGGCCACATAACCTTAACGGAGGCCGGCCAGGAATATGTGGAAGGGTTTCCTGACCTAGCACCTAGACTGGGCAAAGTATTAGCTGCAGACATCGGGACACTTGGGGACCGGCGCTGCACCCCCACCGCAGGCCAGCTGGCCGGACCCCCCCCCCCCAACCCCCCAGAAGGGCGAGCACCGCTGGCCGCGAGGCGGCCACAAAGTGGCAGAGCAATAACATCCCGCCTGACGTAGGATGTACAAGGTTGACCCCGTGTCGGTCGGAGTCGCTGCTGCGAGCCTCACGGATGTGGAGGGGAGGTGGCAGAGCGGGAGCTGGCTGCTATAAGGAGGAACATGCCAGCTCGCTACCGTGGCCGTAAAAGGTGGAGTGCCACAGGGCAGTATCTTAGGACCTCTTCTATTTCTTATATATATAAACGATCTGCCTAATGTCTCTAATATTCTCAAACCTATATTGTTTGCTGACGATACTACTCTTATCTATTCAGACCTCAACCCACATACACTAAATAATGTTGTGAATAATGAATTAAAAAAAGTCCACTTATGGATGTCAACTAACAAACTAACATTAAACATCGAAAAGACTTACTACATCTTATTTGGAAGCAAATCATCAAATGCAATTCAGCTACAGATAGACAACATTAACATCAGTAATAAAAATGATGGCAAGTTTCTTGGCCTATTCCTAGACAAGAGACTCAACTTCAGCACCCACATTCAACACAAACTAAGAAAGTCTCTAAGACAGTTGGTATACTCTCCAAAATCAGATATTATGTTCCTAACTCTGCTCTCCTCTCTCTCTATTATGCTCTAATCTACCCCTATCTTAATTATGGTATCTGTGCATGGGGGTCTACCACTGCAAACCACCTTAAGCCCATCATCACCCAGCAAAAATCTGCTATCAGAATAATAACTAACTCTGCTTTCAGACAACACTCAGCTCCCTTGTTTAAATCCCTAAACTTGCTAAATATAACTCCCTCCACACATTCTCTTGTGTCAACTACATCTACAAAACCCTGTTCTTAAATGCAAAACATGCTCTGAAACTATCTCTGGACAGATGTAATAGGACCCATTGTCACCACACCAGAAATATAATATCTCTTTGATATCCCCAGGGTCAAACTTAATCTGTGTAAACACTCTATGCAAATTAAGGGACCTAGTCTATGGAACTCACTCCCTAGTGATTTGAAAAACTGTAAAAACTTTGCCTTATTTAAAAAACAAAACCAAAAGTACTTAATTTCATCTTCTTAGTTTTCCTACACTGAGCTTTATTTTTTGCTCTGTATCTAGTGTTACCCAATCTCCTAATTCTTATGTATTTAACCCAAACAACCTTATCATTGTGTTCATTGCTGTCTTCCTTTATGTGCTAGCCATTTGCTGTATGGTGCCTACCAAAGCCTCATCCTTGTCACCGTTTTGGGCTACTTGTAGCACGGTTGGGCTGCATTGTGGCAAATGACCCGTTTTGGGCTCATTGTGTGCCGTTGGCACTTGTAGCCCTGTTAGGCTATTGTAGACTTGTTGTGGCTGCATTGTGGACACGGTTGGGTCCATTTTTGGGCTTGTCTTCAGTTAGGGGTTTTATTGTTGCGTTCATCTTTTGGCTACTTTTTCTAGTGCAAGTAGTCCAATGGTTGCACCTTCCCAGAGAGGGTTGTGCGGTTCGGCCAGCAGTGCATGCGACATGAGTCCCGTCATTGTTTGTGTTTGTATGTGGCGGTTGTTTCAGTCTCAGGTGTTTTGCAGCCTTTTTTGCTCAAGTGCTTCCTCTCATATAGTCTTCTCTTGTGCGTGATGTGCACCATTTGCTCCGGGGGTGTCCTTGTTTCCCAGTTGTGGGGAGGACACCGAGGTTTTTCCCACTGTTAATGTGGTGTGGCCACAGCCAATCTTGCTCCTACACCTTTCCTGCGGTCCAGCCGTGGTTCGGTTGTCGTGTGTCTTCTACCCCCGTATGGCGTGCTTTTGGCCAGAAGCAGCTGGTGTCGGTGTTGTTTATATTTCTGTCTGTTATTTGGAATATTTTTGTATGATGAGACCGTTCGCACCAACATGACATGTCCAATTTTTTCAACCTTCCTCCCAGCCCATGCTATCGATCAGGGACCCACCTTTTTATGTTATGAGGTGGGTGGGGTTGTGGTGTTGGTTTTGTACTCACTGTAGGTTCTGCTGTGCTTGTAGGGTTTGAGCTCTGGTCTGGGTCCCGCATATTGTAGAACATTCGGCATGTGTACCAGTGGATGCAGTGCTGCTATAGAGGCACATGGGGAAACATGTATAACATAGAGGTTGCTTGTTAAAACTTACCATTGCGACAATACGCCATTATTGCATGGTACAGTCCGTGACTTCCTGGGGTCAAATAGCTGCTTTCGAATTGAAAGTCCAGGCCATTCCTGGTTGTGGGGGTAATGTGGGCCATGCACAGGCCGCCAAGCAGCTGCCTGAATGGAACCAACTCTGGCCGGTCTACCTGGCCTCGGCCGGCTTGGTGGTGTAAATGAGCTCACATGTACAACCATCCATAGGGTATCGAACGGGGTTTACTCCGCCAGTCGTCAACTGGGTGTCAGGTTTCTGGACATGCATGGTTCTGTGCGTGTTCCGTTGCCCTGTCTGGGGTCATGCACTACTCCGTTCTTGCACTTTGCGAAGCGAGTTGCTATTGTTAACATTTGCATTTGCGTGTGGTGCTGTTGATGCTACATGCAATGTGCATGTGGTTACCGTGTTTTGCGTACGTGTCCTTGTTTCCTGTGTCGGTTTGGTTATTCTTGAGGTTAGCTTAAGATGATTTTCGTGGGATTTAGTTGTCCCCGTGGACCCGGTCTCGACCAGACTTCCACCCCAGAGAAGCAGCCCGTTGACAGCTGCTAACACTCAGGTACCTATTTACTGCTATAGACAGGGCATAGGGTGAAAGAAAACTCTGAGCATTGTTTCTCGCCAGCACTGTGATCAAACAAAGGACCACAGGATCAAACAGTCCACATGCTGTCCACCGGTCGACCAGCATCCTCACAGTGGTGTGGCACTTTGC
>WNGS01043881.1:107353-124249 GCA_020271785.1 Procambarus virginalis
TGCTGTTTTGTGCCTAGGGTTTGCGTATGGGGGTTTGCTTTGCTTGTTGTTTTTCCTGGTCTTCGGGTCCCTGGTTTGGCCCTCTCATGTGCGTGGGGTTTTTCTCTTCTTGCCTGATTGTCCACCCCTGGTTGTTTTCCTGGGGTTTTTGTGCTTCTGCTCTTTCATCCTGCCTCTCCCCAGTCGTTTTCCTAGCATCTCCTCTGGTCACTTTTGCCTGCACTTGCTGATATGTTGGGGGGCGTGGTCGGTTTCCACCGCTTCATTTCCTTGTGCGTTCCCTTGTTTCCTCCTCTGCTGCAGGGGTGTTCTGCGTGCGTTCCTTGGCTTCTTGGGCGTTTTTCAGCCTGTGTCCTGTGGTGTGCTGCATTGTCTCGGTCTGTTGCAGTTGCTCGTATCCCTTGGTGCGGGTACTGTTTCTGGCGGGAACCCTTCTGTCTTCTTTGGTTTCCTAGCTTGCCCTGCCGGTTGGTTTTTCGGGGTCATGCGATGTCTCGCATCAGACCCGTCGTTTCTGAACTCCTGGCGGGCTTGCTTGCTTTGGGGAGTTTTTCTGTTCGGCAGACGTTCCATCTCCTTGTGCCGCCTGGGTTTCGGTGGTTGCGCCCAAGATCTTCCCGCAGCTCCGCCTTTTCCTGGGCTCGAAGGGGCCTTGTTGGGGCTGCTTACGTTCTGCCTCGCGGTCTCGCCTCCGATTGGTGGATGGGTGGCTTCGTGGTAGAGGTCCCACCTGCGTACTTCTCTTGGTGGCAATATGGGGTATTTTGGCGGTCCTTCCTTTTCCTGTCCCTTCTTAGGTGGTTACTCTTGTTAGCGTCAGCTTGGTTTTCTGGTGGGGATTGAGGACCGTCATCTTGCCACATACTGTCGCCTCTTTTTGTGCGGCGCTGGCGGAGCCGCTTCGGCATGCTTTCGGTCTTGGTGTTGCTTCTGCACCGTTAGTAAGCTGTCTCGTGCGTCGTTTCACCTCCGGCCTGTTCGTGCATCGCTTGCACCATCCTGGTCTCTGGTCAGTGTGTTCTGTCTTCTCCTCGGTTGGTAGTGCCCCTTCAGTTCCGGTTTGTTTTTCGTCGGCTCTCTTTCCTTTTGGTATTTGCCTCTGGGGATCGGGTCGCTGAGTTTTCTTGCTCCTTCGGTTTTAGCGTTCTGGTTGTTCGTTGGCATCAGCCCCACCCCCTCTTTCCTGGCACGGGGTGGGGCTGCTGCATTCTGGAGGGGTCCATGGTTTATTGGTGCTTCGTTGGTTGGGCCGGGGGTGTGTCGTGCTTTGTGTTCAGTAGCGGCCCTCCACTGTTGTTTGCGTGCCACGGCGTCTGTGTCCGGAGCGTGTTTTTGCGTTGATCCGGTTCTGTTCTTCCCGGTTCGCGGGTGATGGTGTCCTGGGTTGTCAGCCGTGTTCTTGCGGCTAAGCTGCCTGTGTTCTTCCCTCATGCCCGTGGCGTTCGTGGCTTCGCTGCTCTCGCTGCCATCTGGGCGACATGTCCTTGCGTCCTTGCGGTCTTTCGGGCATGGATCTTTGGTGTTCGTACGGGGTCCTTGCTCCTCGTTGTTTTCGTGTTGTTCACGGGACTTTTAGGGGCTGTGGCACTTTGGGTTGGCGTTTGCTGCCGGTTGTCTCCCTTCTGTGGGGGGTGCGTGGTGTCCGCCTCCCGGTTCTGTCCCTTTGACCTTCCTCTGTGGGTAGTTAGCTCCGGGGAGCCGACGGGTCTCCCCCCAGAAAACCAGCGTTGAATGTAATGAAACGCCATTTTCTGGGTGAGACTCGGAGGCTCCCCGGCAACCCTCCCTCACTCCGGTCGGGGGGTTTTCACGTGTTTTGACATCCAGCCTCAGAACTGATGGGTGGATAGCCGACGTGGGAGGTCTGGGGCTCCCCCTTCCCCCTCCCGGGGATGGGGGAGCTGCGCAGACCATGCCCGAAAGACGTCATACGTCACCGCTCGGTGACGTGTGACGTCATACTAGTTTGCTTGTGTTCTGTTGAGGAGTTCTATCCACTAGTTCGGCTTTAGGTAGCAATTTTCACCAGAATAGGGGTTTGTTTTGGAATGCTTACCTTTCTGGATGCTTGACCCGGTCGATGACAGACATAGAATGCTTCCAACCACACAGGGGTTTCTATAGGCCATTGCTCACCTTGCCTTTCTGATGGGGCCAGGTTCTGGCCGTGGTCCCCGGTAGGCCCTAGAACTCCATACACATGACTGATGCCAAAGTCTGACAATAGCATATCAGCCTGATAAAGCTCCGGGGAGCCTCCGGGTCTCACCCAGAAAATGACGTTTCATTACATTCAACGCTGGTTTTTTGTTGAGATGATGTCTCTTCTTCAGTAGAACATTCGTGGATATTACGCCAATTTCCTTGAACTCCAACTTCTGATTTCACGGTTTTCGCCCCTTTGTGTCTGTTTCCAGGAGCCGATGCTTGGTGCTCGTCCTTGGTCGCTTCCGTGGCTATTCCTTTCTCTCCAGCTATTCCAGCTGTTTCTGAGGCCCATAACTCTTCTGCTCTCTTGATTCGCTCTGATGTTCCATTCGTCCCCTTACTTTTTCTATCACCTCTCCTATGTTCTGCTGCTCATATCTTTGTGCGTAAATGGTACACAGTTTGTTCCATTTATCTTCTCCCAAATGTTCCGCTTTCCCTTCCTGATCCTTACAAACACCTCCTTACAAACACTTAAACAGACTCCTTGCCGAAGCCTGTGCTCTTGCTGGATGATTTCAATTGTCGACATACCCTTTGGGGTGATGTTCTGACAAACACCTGATTTCGCCTTCTCGAACCGTTCATCCTCTCTTCTTTCCCTGTCTCTTCTGAATTCTTTGTGAGCCCACTCATTTAGACTCTCGGACTCGCACCCTTTCCTGTCTTGATCTTTCTCTTTGCTTGTCGTCCTTTTACTTAGATTTTGAATGGTAGGTTCTTGATGACCTCCATGGCAGTGACCATTTTTCCCCATCCTTGTTTCCTTTTTCTCTTTTCACCTTCCCCTCTCCTTCCCTAGGTGGCGGTTTGCCGAGGCTGACTAACCCCTATTTACCCTCCTTGATACTATCTCCGACGTCTCCATTCTGCCTCTCCCTCACCTCCTCCTTTTTTATGACACCATCTTTGACACTGCCCTCCTCTCTATTCCTCACTCTTCCTCTCGAGGAACGCGGAAGTGCGTTCCCTGGGGAATGTGGACTGTGCTCGGGCTGTCCGCTGCAAGCGTGCAGCCTGGAAGAGACACCGTCTCCGGTAGATGACTGAATCTTTTCTTTTGTTTCAGAAGGCAAGTACAGTAGCCCATAGAACCATCCATATGGTTAAACGTGCATGTTGGATGTCTTATGTCTCCACCATCACGTTTGAAACTCCTCTACCGCAGATCTTGAGGCATATCCGCAAGATAGCGGGTAAGTTCATTCCCGATGTCTCGCCGGTCCTTCACTTCTGTGGTACTCTTGTGGTGGAACCCGTTGCAGGTCACGACCAAATTGGGTTCCCACTTTTCGTCTGTTAGCTCTGGTTCTCATCTCCCTCAATCCTTCCTCTTTTGTAAGCCTCTTTTTAAATCTCGTCCTTTGGATTTCTGTACCCATCTCAGCCTTCCCTATAATGAGTCCTTCTCTCCCTCTGAGCTTCAGTCTGTCCTGGCCCTCTGCAGTTTTATGGCAGCAGGCTTCGATGGCATTCATTATGAGATGATTTGCCATCTCTCTCTGTGCACGTCTCAGTATTTACTGAGTCTGTATAATTGGATCTGGGAGTCGTCGTCAGTCCCTGAGGACTGGCTCGATCCTTTTGTCCTTCCTGTTCGGAAACCAGGGTCTCTCGGGTCATCCTCCAAGGACTTCTGCCCTATTGCCCTCACGAGTTGTGTCTGCAAGCTCTTTTAACGTATGGTTAAAGTTCGTCTGATGTGGTTCTTAGAGCACTATCACCACCTCTCCCCTTCTCAATTTCTTTTTCGTAAGTGCCATAGCACAACGGATGTCTTGGTGAACTTGGAGGTCTATATTTGTACTGCTTTTGTTGAGAAGACCTCCGTTGTTGCCATCCTTTTTGACCTGGAAAGGCTTACGACACTACCTGGTGGTATCATATTCAGTCCCAACTTCATTCTTTTGGCCTTCGTGGGAACCTCCCTCTCTTCCTCCAGAGCTTCCTTTCTCGTCGTTCCTTTCGTGTGCGGCTTGGTACTGCTCTCTCTGCCCCTTTTAGGCATTATGAGGGTGTGCCCCAAAGTAGTGTTCTGAGCACTACAATTTTTCTTGTTGCTCTCAATGGTCTTCTTTCCTCCCTTCCTTCTGGCGTCTTCTCCGCTCTCTATGTAAACGATCTTACCCTTTGCTGTCGGGGTGATGATTCGCCTCTCCTTCAATGGCGGCTTCAACTTGTGATTGATGCCTGGGCCACCGGTCATGGCTTCAGGTTCTCTCCGTCTAAGACTTATACTTTGACTTTTACTCGGAAGCGTGTCATTCTTCATCCCTCTTTGTCACTTTATGGTCATCCCCTTGTGTACAAGGATTCCGTTAAGCTTCTGGGGTTAATCTTTGACACTCATTTGTCTTGGTCGGCCCATATCTCTTACCTCCGCGCTGAATGCTCTAAGGCCCTTTCCCTCCTTAAGGTTTTGTCCCATACTTCTTGGGGGGTGGATAGGCATACGCTCCTCTCTTTACATTCCTCATTCGTCCTGTCTAAACTCGATTATGGTTGCCCTGCTTACTCGTTTGCTTCTCCTACTCTTTGCCATCTTGATGCTTTGCACCATGCTGAATTGTGCCTCAGCTCTGGTGCCTTTTGTTCGACTCCTGCCCTCAGCTTGTATGTTGACACTGGCTTCCTATCTCTCCAGGACCGCTGTGATCGCTACTGTCTTCACTATCTAGTGTGGTCTTTGCAACATTCTTCCTCTCGCCTCTGTCGTGCTTTGACTTTTACCCCTCCTGTAGTGCCTGTTCCTCTTCACCACCTCTCTCTTTCTGTCCGGCTATCTCGCTTACAGGACTGTTTCCATTCGTCTTTCTCATATTTCTCCTCATATTGTTCCTTCAATTTTCCCGAGGAGAGTCCCCCCTTTCAAAGGTTTGTACACCTTTCACCCACATTACTAAAGCTTTTACTCCTCCTACGGTTCTGAAACGCCTTTTTCTTGAGCACTTTTCTTCACACTCCCACTCCGTTTCCATCTTCACCAATAAGTCTAAATCTGCGGACAGTATGAGCTACTCCGTGGTTTTTCCTGACCGTACTTATATGTGTCGCCTTCCTTCGGAGACTAGCATCTTCACAGCGGAACTTTATGCTATTCTCTATGCTCTCCGTCTCCTGCTTTCTTGTTGTCAATCCTCCTTTGTGATTGTAGTTGACTCTCGTAGTGCCCTTATGGCTCTCGGGTCTTTTAATCCTATCCATCTGGTAGTCATCGAGATTCAACATTGGCTGTTTCTTATCTCTAGTAAATTTAAATCCGTAGAGTTTTGCTGGGTTCCCAGCCATATTGGTGTTTCTTTAAATGAACGTGTGAATGCTGCCACTAGAGAGGCTATCCGCTCTTGTCCCGTTTCCCGTAAAGGTATTCCTTTTTCTGACGTTTACACGGTTATTCATTCCTCCATCTTTGCCCGTTGGCAGAGTTGTTGGTCTATTGTTGTTGGTAACAAATTGCGTACTCTTAAGCGTTGTGTGTCCCTGTGGCCTTCCTCCTGCCACCATAACCAGCGCTGAGAAACGGCTCTAGGAAGGTTGCGTCTTGGCCATACTCGCTTAACTCACGGTCACTTAATGGAGCGCCACCCAGCTCCTTTTTGTCCAAATTTCATTTTCTCTCCTACCATTGTGCATATCCCTGTTGAATGTTCTGAATTCCAGGATGAGCGTGTGTCGTGCTTTCCGACCATCCCTCGCGGTCACTTGTCCCTCGATAGAATTCTTGGTGAATCGGATACTTTTGATATCGTTTGCGTTATGTGTTTCTATTCTTGTATTGGCATCCTTGGTGATATTTAGCACCCTCTGATTATTCCGCGCATTTGATGGTGCTACATAGCCTTCCCAGTTTGGTGCCTTCTTTTGATAATTACCTACTTATTGTTACAAGGAGTGGGGTTCTCTTTTTCCCCCTCTGCGTATGAGTTGGATTTGGTGTCTGCCCCTCCCCGGGTTCGGTTCCGTGTTCCCCCGGGTGTGTCGGTTCCCTCTTTCCGGAGGTTTTCGGCTTCTCGCATCCAACCGTCTGCGGTATGGGTGGCCCTAGCGGCTTACCTCCTGCGTGGCCTGGATTATGCCTTGGTGAGGGATCCGTCGTCTTTCAGGTTTGGGACTTCTTTCCCTTTCTGGGTCCGGTACGAGGTTCCGGAGTCATCCCTGGCGGACTGTCCTGTGTTTGCCTTGAAGGCTTGGCATTCCTTCTGTCGTTCTCACATGCTTGAGTGGTGCGAGGCAGTGGTTCAAGTTTTCCTGGGGGGGGGGAGATCATGAGTACCTCAATGACTGCCTGTTTGCTCCTGCCCTTTCCCGGGATGTTGACATTGTGCAGCTACATGTGCAGGTTTCCTCTCAGCTACGCAGGTGGCTGAGGACTTGCGCACCCGGGGGCCTCTTGGCTTTGGCCTTGTGTTTCGCTTTCCCTCCTGGACCTGTCTCCGGATTGGCTTGGGGAGGATGTGGGGATGCTTGGGGCCGTTCCGGGGTCCGGTGCCTTGGGCTCGGCAGCTTGCTCGTCGACTGCCTTGTTGAAGCTGTTTACGCTGATGTTACGGGATGCGGTTTCCCTGTTTTATGCTTCCCTGCTCGTGTGTCGGCAGGCGGTGCTTCCCTCCTCTCTGAATTCGGCCTGGGTCCTGGCTCTTAGGATGTCTTCACCTTTTTGTCCTCTGCTTTTTGCACCTTCAGCCGTGGCGCAGTATATTCAGGCTGCTTCAGCCAGTTGCCGTCCTAAGTCTGACTTGTTGGTTCTCTAGTGCCTTCGAGCACTAGAAGGCACTCTAGGTTCTCTAGGTGTCCCGGTGTGGGGGGGGGCCTTCCCAGATGGGTTGTTCCAGGGCTCAGGGTTCCGCTCGTTGTGGTAGGCCACAGGTGCCTGTTTCAGGTTCGGCTCCGTCTTCGGACCCACCTTCGTCTGATCAGAGCGGTATTCGCTCTGTGGAAGGTTCTGGGTCTTGTAAGGGGCGCCGGCCATTTCGCTGTTTGCTCCATTAGTGGGGCGATGGGGGTGAGGGGGAAGGCATGCGCTGTTCGCTCACACACCTGGTTCCACGATTTGTGGGCGTCTTGGGTCGTTTCCTTCAGCCTCCGGTGGCGTTGGGTGGCCCTTCTCTCTGCTGAGGGTTCGGGGCTGGCGGGGGCAGGCCTCTTCTCCTGCGCTCCGTCGAGTCGTCTTGAAGTGGGTTCATTTGGGCGGCGTCGAAACGACGACGTCCCTCAGTTGAGTTTTCCATCTGTTCCCAATCCCGAAACGGGACTGTGCAGACCTGCGGTTCATTCTGGACTTGTCCCATCTGAACCCCTGGGTTCATTGCCCCTCCTTTCGAATGACTATGCTGTCCCAGGTTCGGCTCCTGTTGGAGCCGGGTTCTTGGATGGTGTCCCTGGACCTCCAGGATGCTTATTGGCACGTCCTGATTCATCCAGGGTTCAGGGACTGGCTCGGTTTTGTTGTGGGGCATCAAGCCTTGTCTCCCGTTCGGGTTGAATCTTGCACCTCGTGTGTTCACACGCCTTTCATGGGTCGTTGTGGGCTGTCTGCATCTCTTAGGTGTTCGTGTGGTGGCCTACCTCAACAACTGGCTGGTTTGGGCTCCAAGCCGGTTCTGTTGTCTGCTAGCCAGGGATTTGGTTCTTTCCCAGCTCGCCGGGTTCGGGTTCTTGGTGAACTGGAGGAAGTCCCATCTGGTTCACTCCCAGGTTCGGACATGGCTGGGTCTTGTGTGGGGCTCTTGGACCGCTTCCTTGTCTCTTCCTCCAAAGTCTCTCCTATGGCTGCGGTCCCACAGGCGCAAGCCTGTTTCTGGGAGGTTCCCGAGTCACCCGGCGGTTGCACGAGGGTTTGTGCATGAGCCTGAACTTTGCGATGATGGTCTACCTGCCAGGCCGGGTTTGGCTTCATCGGCTGTTCTAGTTCCTTTCGGGATGTCCCTACTGCCTCTGTTGCGATTGCTGGGTTCGACCCCCGGGGGCCTTACGTCGGCTGCTGCGTCGCTGGTTTCCTCTTCGGGTTTTTCGGGGTTTAGTGCCAATCGGCCTCATTCAATGTGTTCATGGACTCGTCATCTCAAGGCTGGGGCTTTGTGATCAGTGTTCACCAGGCTGGCCAGGGACGGTGGGGTCCATCCTTCCGTTGAGCCCACAGCACAGTGTGGGAGTTTGCTGCTGTGTGGTTTGCGCTTCGGAGTGTTTGGGTCGCCCGCAAATCGACGATCCTGCTCCATTCGGATTGCTCCCCGGTGGTTCATTGCCTAAACTGAGAGGGTTCAATGCGGTCCTTGGCTCCTTGGCACCTAGGCTGATCGTCTACCGAGTTCTTGGGGTTTGGCTCTCCTGGCAGTTCACATGCGGGGGAGTGTCCAACATGGCCGATGGCCTGTCTCCTTTTATTCCCCTGTCCACGGAATGGACGGTTGATGCTGACTCCTTTTTTGGCTCTGCCAGACGTTCGCGCGCCCCAAGTCACATTAAACTCGGGTCATTGTCTGTGATGACATTCGGGTCATCACAGTGTCATTAAAAAAGGTTATGGAGACGGCCTATTACAGCTTGATCTGGATGAGTCGTTTCAACAAATGTTTGGATTTGTTTGCATTTCTTCCCACAGTCTACACCACTTCGAAATTGTTGAATATGTAAACATGATTGAGTTGGGAGAACATGTGTCTGATCTGTCACCATTAGTTGACATCGTTGCAGGACTGAGTTTCGTGGAACAGCCGCCTGATTCTTGGTCCTTTTTCATGATCCACTGTCATGTATTGGTTAGCATACTGGCTAGCCATGATTCAATTCTCTCACAGGGGAAGAGTTATGTTGTTAAAAATAGCTTGCATGTTCTTGCAAGTTTGTGGTATAAATGAGCTCAAGTTTTCTCTAGTTAATATGATTGAGTTGGAAGAAAGTGTGTCTGATCTGTCACCATCAGTTGACGTCGTTGGGGGACTGAGTTTCATGGAAAAGCCCCCTGATTCTTGGTCCTCTTTAACGATCCACTGTGGTGTATCGGTTAGAATACTGGCCAGCCACCTGGCTAACCATGGTTCAATTCTCTCATAGGGGAAGAATTTCTGTTGTTATATATATATACATACATACATACATATATATATTAGTATATTTTGGTAGCAGTCTTTCCTGTAGACATATATTATTAAATATGACCGAAAAAGTAAGATTAATAATTCTAACACGAATTTTCTCAATGTTTCTTATATTCTTTTTCACTGTTGATGGTAACTGAAAAATCAATTCTCCAAAGTTCATTTTTATTTCTAGTCTGACGCGACACTTGAGCGCGTTTCGTAAAACTTATTACATTTTCAAAGACTTTAGTTTACACACACACAACTATAACTGAACAGAGTTTAAACAGCTTTGACTTTCTTTTTTATACCTGCATTTGGGTGAGGTGACATGTTACAATGGTTTTGGATGAGGTGAAAACAAACTTTCAACACAACACAGAACACGAAACAATGGGTATAAGCTGAAGGGAAGAATAGAAGTAACTGCAGAGGGCCTATTGGCCCATATTTCTTGATGCTTCTATATTGGAGCGGAGTCTTGAAGTGGGTAGAATATAATTGTGTGTTAATTGGCTGTTGATTGCTGGTGTTGACTTCTTAATGTGTAGTGCCTCGCAGATATCTAGCCACCTGCTATCGCTGTATCTAAAACACGGAAATCATCGATAGATAAAGCGATAGCTCTCGGATTACGAGCAGGATTTCCTCGGAAAAATATGTCTCGGAAGGCGAGGGTTACCTTGGAACGCGAGTTTGTTGATACATTTTGTCAGTTTTTTGGCCATTTGAGCATAAAAGTTGTCATTATATATCTTGCCATGGGTCTCAAGAAAGCCATTGGTAAGGTTCAACCTAAGAAAATAGCTGTGAGTAGAGGCAGTAGAGGATGTTCCTTCTTGATTAAGAAAATGTGTGAAGTATGGGAAGAACTGCAAAGTTTTGGTTGAAAAACTCACCCAGATAAAGCTGTAGCAGGCCGTTGCATTGACCTTTTAAATGATAATGTGATGCCTTACTACAGACAAGTGTTAAAATGTAGGGAAAAGCAAGTGTCATTAGACAAATTCTTAGTAAGACAAGCAAGTCCTAGTGGTATGCAGGCAAAATGTGCCAGAGTGTACATACCAGTGAAGTCCTCACTGCCTGATGTGATAATGGAAGGGGACTCCCCTTCCAAACAGTAACTCCTCTCCTCCTCCCCCTCCTCACCTTCTTCCATACGCCTACAGCATTGATCAGCAAGGTAAGTAATAACTTGAACATAGTTTTGTAGGTTTATTTAGATGAATTAGGTATAAAAATTTAGTTTGATGTGGGGTTTTTGGGGTAGTCAGGAACGGATTAATTCATTTCCCATTATTTCTTATGGGGAAATTAGCTTCGGAATACGAGTTTTCGGAATACGAGCCGTCTCCAGGAACCAATTGAACTCTTAAACTGAGGTACCACTGTATATATATGTTGTACTTAGTAGCCAGAATGCAGTATTTAGCCTACTATGCAAGGCCCGATTTGCCTAATAAGCCAAGTTTTTCCTGAATATATATATTTTTCTAATTTTTTTCTTATGAAATGATTAAGGTATCTATTTCATTATGTATGAGTTAATTTTCTTAAATTTGAGTTAAAACGAACATAGATATATGACCGAACCTAATCAACCCAACCTAACCTAACCTACCTTAACCCTTAAAGTGCGCTTCACTTCCTATGAAGTGCTAGGCGTTTTACCAGTAAACTGTGCTTCACTTCTTAAGAAGTGTATGGGTACCGCGCACGATTTGAATGTCCCGCCGGGTATCTGGGGTTCCCATACGCTGCCCACGGGCTATAGTAAACAGCGGCCATTTTGAAAAAAATTCCCGCTCACGAACCGAAGGCATGGGAGGCCTCAGTTTAGCGAGAGTCACCATGGCGAGCGCACGGTCAAACGCCTCACGGGCACGCACCACTCAATCCCTCACCCCAGAGCAAATAGCTCACGAATTATTTTCTGAAGGTGAGGAAAGTGTGTTTGATGATTCAGACAACGACGAGGATTATACACAGTTGTCGGGTGATAGTAGCAGCAGCAGTGAGAGTGAGAATTCTCGCCATGCCAAGGCGAGGCCTCTACGCTCACCCATGCCTCCTCGCCCAGTTTCTACCCCAATTCTACCACGACCTCACAGTTCCTGTGGATATTATCTGTTTGAGGGTGACGAGTCAGAGGGAGGTGACTCCTTTTCTGGGTTTAGTGACTCAGATCACAGTTTTATTGAGCCTGTGGCTGGTACCAGTGGTGTAACTGGGCGAGAAATTGTCGCGTCAGCAGCATCTCGCCCAGCCAAGCGCTACCGCATGGCACCACATGAGGGACCAAGACCCTCGTGTTCACGTGCATCCACCTCACGTGCATCCACCTCACGTGCATCCACCTCACGTGCATCCACCTCACGTGCATCTACCTCACGTGCATCCACCTCACGTGCACCCACCTCACCTGCATCCACCTCACCTGCATCCACCTCACGTGCACCCACCTCACCTGCATCCACCTCACGTGCATCACCTCACCAGAACCCACCTTAGGTGCACCCACCTCACGTGCACGTAGCCGCCGTGCTTCTCGCAGACGGTATTCAGCTCCTGGTCGCCGGTATGCATCGCTTCCTCGCCGTCTTTCATCTGCATCTCGCAGGATGCCTGGTGTACTTGAGTGGAGTGATGGTGAAGATTTTATTCCAAATATTCCTCACTTTGACGATACAGATGTAGGGATTACAAACCTTTTCCCTAATCAAGGTGAGGACATGGCTGAGATGGAATATTTTACAGCATTCTATGATGAACCACTCATGGAATACATTGTACACCAAACGAACCTGCATGCTGCTTACCTGATTGAGAGGGAAATCTTGGAATTTTCCCGACTGCAGCGTTGGAAAAATACCACAGTTGCGGAAATGTACGTGTTTTTGGCACTCTGTTTGTTGATGAAGCACTGTCACAAACATGCAATAAGTGACTATTGGAGCAAGGACCATACAATGCCAACACCTTTATTCGGTAAATATATGTCACGAGACAGGTTTCAGATACTCCTCAGGTGTCTACATTTTGGAAGTGTTCAGGACCGAACACCTGATGATAGACTGTGGCGAGTGAGGCACTACATGAACGATGTTATTGGAAAATTCAGAGATTTTTACGTACCAGCACAGAAGCTGGTGGTTGATGAATCTCTTGTACTTTTCAAGGGACGTGTTCCATTCAAACAGTACATTCCCTCAAAACGAAACCGATTTGGCCTGAAATTTTTTGTTCTTTGTGATTGTGAGACAGGATACGTGTTACACATGATTTTGTACTCGGCTAGTGATGTAGACATTCCCGGTAACGACGAACATGGATTCTCGGGTAGTGTAGTGAAGACCATCATGGCTCCGTGGATGAACAAGGGACACATTTTATACACGGATAATTACTATACAAGTCCCTTGCTAGCTCGGTTCTTGCTAGAAAATAGAACCGGATTGGTTGGTACAGTAAAGCCACAACGAAGGGAAATGCCTGTGTTTGACACCGACATTGCAGTTGGTGAGTGTCAGAGAAGGAAATGTGATCAAATTCTGTCAGTTCGGTGGAAAGACAAACGAGAGGTGAACTTGTTGACAACAATTCATGATGGAACAATGGTGAACAGTGGGAAAGTGAGCCATAAAACAAACGCACCACTATATAAGCCAGACTGTGTTTTAGACTATAATATCAACATGCGGTTGATTGATAAATCAGACATGATGATTGGCACTGCAGAGTGTGTGCGGAAGACATGTAGGTGGACGAAAAAAGTGTTCTTCCATCTTGTGGACATGAGCATGCTGAACTGTTTCAACATGTACCTTGTGAGGACTGGACGTAAGCCCACTTTCCGTGACTTTGTATTTGATGCTGCAATACAGTTATTAGGAAAGTTTGCGAAAGATGTCCCAGGGATTCAGCGGCCCATCATAAACCCACTGTTGCAGCATGCTGGTACTCCACGCCTCGCTCACACTGAAGGCTTCCTAGCTCACAGACTCGAGTATTTGCCACCAGCTAAGACGCGTCCAATAGGCCAACGTGATTGCTTGGTGTGTAAAACAACGACACGTAGAGACAAGAAACGGAAGCTTGTACAAACATGGTGTGAAACGTGTGGTATCCCATTATGTGCTGTCAAGTGCTTCAATGACTACCACAGTCTAGAAAACTTCTAAGTGTGCTGCAAAGTGTGTACAGCGTGTGCGAGTGTGTAAATATGTAAACATATAAGCAGTTACCGTGTGCGTGTGTGTAAATATATAGAAATATAAGCAGAACATACAATATAATAGACTGTAATGACATATTATATTGCCGTAATTGAAAACAGATGTGTGCGCCTGTGTATACTCAAATATGCAACAATTATTGATACAAAATATGTTCAAACATTATTTGAAACATATTTAGTGCAAAATAAATGGATAAAATGCGCCTAGACATTGTAAATAAATAGCGCGAAAATATATTTGTGGCAACTCTGGCTGTTGCGGGACGCCGCGCAACGCCTCCGGGCGTGTACTGCATGAGCGAACATGCAGAGTGTGACGTCACCACGCAACTTTACGGCTCTATTGCAACAAAAGTAAGTACAATAGAATTTTTTTTTATTTTTCCCGTGATCAGTGAACGAAACTTAACAGATTAGCAAAAAAAAAAAAAAAAATTTTTTTTTCAAAATGACATGCGCCTGTGCGGATAGCAGTATATTAGACCCCGAGCATGTTAAGGGTTAACCTAACCTAAACTAACACAACTAAGTCAATAATATATGTTCTTAATATAATATATTAATAATAATTCAAATAGTGTGTGTGTGTGTATATCATGTAAATAAACACGTGATTAAAAATGTGACTGTCAGACCTTGGAGGAAAATTGAAACAGAAATTTCCTTAAGTACTTTCGTATATTAATACTTCTTCAGAAGGAGTGATTTTACAGGTCAAGTATTGGACATAAATAGGCAGGAGAGAATGGTGGAGTGAGGTGAGGTACAATAACAAATGAATGGGAATTAGGTGGACACAAATATGAGCCGCACAAGAAATGCTGAAGGCCTATTGACCCATATGATGCAGCTCCTATCCATACCCACCAACAGGCCCACACATAGATTATAATAGCATAAGATAGTAAATATTTACAATGAATTAGTGAGACAAATGTGTTCCAATGATCCTACTCAAATCGCCCTTTAAGTGATCTATCAAAAATGGATCTAAGTTATATAAACCACTGCTAATGTTCAAATTACTTTCTTTTGTTATCTGTATCAAAGCAGATTCAATTATGTTTCTGTTATAAGTTTAGTGTTTACAGAAAACCTACGAATAATTTATCTTATGTTCATTATTTTTCAGGGCATAGATACAATGTGAAAAAGTCAATTTTTTCTTCAATGTATCTAAGAGCTTTTCGAGTTGTGAGTCCAGAATTCTTAGACGAAGAGTTTAAGAATATTGATTCGATTGGTCTCAAGCTTTGTTACTTACTGAGTTTTTTGGAAGTTTGCTGTAGCAAAGCACGTCGTACATATTATAATAATGTATGCAGTGAAAGAAAATGCAGTGAAAGAAAGTGCAGTGTGTGAAAATTGAAGAGGCGTTATGTTATCTCCATATACTCCATAAAATAAGTATATGGAGCGCCACTTGGCAAATGAAATTTAATGTTAATAAATGCCATGTTATGGAATGTGGAATAGGAGAACACAGACCCCACACAACCTATATATTATGTGAGAAATCTTTAAAGAATTCTGATAAAGAAAGAGATCTAGGGGTGGTTCTAGATAGAAAACTATCACCTGAGGACCACATAAAGAATATTGTGCGAGGAGCCTATGCCACGCTTTCTAACTTCAGAATTGCTTTTAAATACATGGATGGCGATATACTAAAGAAATTGTTCACGACTTTTGTTAGGCCAAAGCTAGAATATGCAGTGGTTGTGTGGTGCCCATATCTTAAGAAGCACATCAACAAACTGGAAAAGGTGCAAAGACATGCTACTAAGTGGCTCCCAGAACTGAAGGGCAAGAGCTATGAGGAGAGGTTAGAGGCATTAAATATGCCAAAACTAGAAGACAGAAGAAAAAGAGGTGATATGATCACTACATACAAAATAGTAACAGGAATTGATAAAATCGATAGGGAAGATTTCCTGAGACCTGGAACTTTAAGAACAAGAGGTCATAGATATAAACTAGCTAAACACAGATGCCGAAGAAATATAAGAAAATTCACTTTCGCGAACAGAGTGGTAGACGGTTAGGACAAGTTAGGGGAGAAGGTGGTGGAGGCCAAGACCGTCAGTAGTTTCAAAGCATTATATGACAAAGAGTGCTGGGAAGACGGGACACCACGAGCGTAGCTCTCATCTTGTAACTACACTTAGGTAATTACACACACACACACACACACACACACGTGTGTGTGTGTGTGTGTGGATTGACGACGAGGATTGTAGGATCCTCCAAGAGGACTTAAACAGGTTGCAGAGATGGTCAGGGAAATGGCTACTGGAGTTTAACACCAGTAAATGTAAAGTTATGGAAATGGGATCAGGTGATAGGAGACCAAAGGGACAGTACACAATGAAGGGGAACAGCCTACCTGTAACGATTCGAGAAAGAGATCTGGGAGTGGATGTGACACCTAATCTAACTCCTGAGGCACATATAAATAGGATAACGACAGCAGCGTACTCTACACTGGCGAAAATTAGAACTTCATTCAGAAACCTAAATGAGGAGGCTTTTAGGGCGCTTTACACTGCATACGTGAGACCCGTCTTAGAGTATGCCGCGCCATCATGGAGCCCCCACCTGAAAAAACACATAAGGAAACTGGAGAAGGTTCAGAGGTTTGCGACGAGGCTTGTCCCAGAGTTACGAGGGAAGGGATATGAAGAGCGACTGAAGGAACTGAACCTTACGACACTAGAGAAAAGAAGGGAGAGAGGAGATATGATAGGGACATATAAAATACTCAGGGGAATTGACAAAGTGGAAATAGATGAAATGTTCACACGTAATAATAACAGAACGAGGGGACATGGGTGGAAACTGGAAACTCAGATGAGTCACAGAGATGTTAGGAAGTTTTCTTTTAGCGTGAGAGTAGTGGAAAAATGGAATGCACTTGGGGAACAGGTTGTGGAAGCAAATACTATTCATACTTTTAAGACTAGGTATGATAGGGAAATGGGACAGGAGTCATTGCTGTAAACAACCGATAGCTGGAAAGGCGGGATCCAAGAGTCAATGCTCGATCCTGCAAGCACAGATAGGTAAGTACAGATAGGTAAGTACAGTGGGGCAACAACTTATGAATTTAATCCATTCCCAGAGATGGGTCATAAGTTGAAAATTCGTAAATTGAAACAAATTTTCCCATAAGAAATAATGTAAAATGAATTAATCCGTTTCACACCCTCAAAAATATTAACTTAATAATACATTTTATGCTGAATAACACTTATTTTGTACTAGCTACAATACAGTACTGTATGTATATCTTACCTCGAATGAGGACTCTTGTAGGGGTATGGAAGACGGTGAGGAGGGGAGGAGGAGAGGTATTAGTGTTTGGAAGGG
>WNGS01043889.1:0-17294 GCA_020271785.1 Procambarus virginalis
CCTGATGCTGGACATAAATATCCGTCGACCACTGTCGATGCTGGATATAATACTCTGTTGACAGCTCCTGATGCTGGACATATGCTATTCCGAACGCCCCTGATGCTGGACATAATGCTCGCCGACCACGCCTGTTGCTGGAAGTACACGTTCCGTCGACACCTCCTAATGCTGGACATGGTCCGCCGACGCTCATGATGCTGGACATAAGCTCCTTCGACCGCTCCTGATGCAGGCCATAATGCTCACCCGACCGCTCTTGATGGGGACATAATGCTCACCCGACGGCTCTGATGCGGGACATAATGGTCCTACGACCACTCCTGATTGTGGACATAATGGTCCGTCGACCACTCCTGAAGCTGGACATAATGCTCCGCCCACCGCTCCTGATGCTGGATATAATGCTCCACGACCGCTCTTGACTCTGGACATAATGGCCGCCGACCGCTACTGATGATGGACATAATGGTCGGCCAATTGTTCCTGATGCGGACATAATTCTCCGCCGACCGCTCCTGATGCTGGACATAATTCTCTTCGACTGCTCCTGATGCTGGAAAAATACTCGACGACCGATGGATGATGAACAAATGCTCCGTCAACGCTTCTGATGCTGGACATAATTCACCGCCGGCCACGCATGATGCTGGACATAATGCTCCACCGACTGTTCCTGATGCTGGACATAATGTCCCCTACCGCTAGTAAAGCTGGACATAATGCTCAACCGACACCTCCTGATGCTGGACATAATGCTCACCCGACCGCCCCTGATGCTGGACATAATGCTCACCGACCACGCCTGCTGCTGGAATAATGCTCCGCCGACCACTCTGATGCTGGACATAATGCTCCGTCCACCGCTCCTGAGCTGGACAATGCTCCGTCCACCGCTCCTGATGCTGGACATAATGCTCCACCGACACCTCTGATGCTGGACATAATGCTCCTTGGACTGCTTCTGATGCTGGATATAATGGTCGGCCGACTGCTCATGATGCTGGACATAATAGTCCACTGACCGTTGCTGATGCTGGACATAATGCTCCGCCGACCACTCTTGATGTTGGACATAATGCTCTGCTTACCGCTCATGGGCTGGACATAATGCTCCACCGACCGCTCTTGATGCTGGACATAATGCTCCACTGACCGCTCATGATGCTGGACATAATGCTCCACCGACCGCTCTTGATGCTGGACATAATGCTCCACTGACCGCTTCATGATGCTGGACATAATGCTCCACCGACCGCTCCTGATGCTGGACCATAATGCTCCACCGACCGCTCCTGATGCTGGACATAATGCTCCACCGACCGCTCCTGATGCTGGACGTAATGCTCCACCAACCGCACCTGATGCTGGACATAATGCTCCACCGACCGCTCCTGATGCTGGACGTAATGCTCCGCCGACCAAACCTTATGCTGACATAATGCTCCGTCGATCTCTCCTCGTGCTGGACATAATGGTCGGCCTGATATCAACCCAAGGTCTTTCTCTCTCTCAGAATCGTTAATGATTTCATCTACCAATTATACCTTGTATCTGGTCTCTGCTCTCTACACCTATCTTCATTACATTGCATTTGCTTGGGTTAATTCTAACAACCATTTGTTCGACCATTCCTGCAGCTCGTCCAGGTCTTCTTGAACCTCAAGTTGTCCTCCTCTGTCTTAATGCTTCTCATAATTTTGGCGTCGTCAGCAAACATTGATAGGAATGAGTCTATGCCCTCTGGGAGATCATTTCGTATATCAGAAACAGGATAGGTCCTAGTACAGAGCCCTGTGCGACTTCACTAGTGACTTCACGCCAATCTGAGGTCTCACCTCTGACTGTAACTCTCTGCTTCCTATCGCTTAGGTTCTCCCTATCCCTGGAGCGCTCTACCAGTTACTTCTGCCTGTTTCTCCAGTTTATGCATCAGCCTTTTATGGTTTACTGTGTCAAAGGCTTACCGACAATCCAAAAAATGCAGTCCGCTCATCCTTCCCTTTCCTGCTTAACTTTTGTCACCTGATCGTAGATTCTATTAAGCCTGTAAGGCAAGATTTTCCTTCCCTGAACTCATGTTGATGGGTTGTCACGAAGTCCCTTCTCTCCAGATGTGTTACAAGGTATTTTCTTACGATGTTCTCTATCACTTTGCATGGAATACAAGTTAAGGGACACTGCCTGTAGTTTAGTGTCTCTTGTCTGTCACCTTTTCTGTATATTGGGACTACATTAGCAGTCTTCCACATTTCTGGTAGGTCTCCGTTTCCAGTGACCTACTATACACTATGGAGAGTGGCAAGCAGAGCGCTCATGCACACTGTTTCAATACCCAAGGTGGATTCCATCCGGGCCAACAGCTTTTCTCACGTCCAGATACAACAAGTGCCATCTCTAGTAATCTCGAACCCTTCCAAGGTCGCCTGGTTTACTGCCACTCC
Organism: Procambarus virginalis; assembly: GCA_020271785.1. NCBI lineage: Eukaryota > Metazoa > Arthropoda > Malacostraca > Decapoda > Cambaridae > Procambarus > Procambarus virginalis. Next base: position 2,445 of record WNGS01043889.1, read on the forward strand.
TAGCGCAGAGAGGTCACTGCGCAGTTACTCCTAGTGAAGGGACCTCTCCTCGTTCTATTGTGAGACATCCTGGATTCTCATGTTGAGTTCTTCACAGACCTCTTTGTCATTCTCTGTGTACCTGTCCTCACCCGTCTAAGTTTCATCACCTGTTCCTTCACTGTTGTCTTCCTCTGATGTGACTGTATAGTCGCTTTGCTTCGGTCTTGGCTTTATTAGCTATATCATGTTTCATACCTTTTCTCAGCTGCTCTTCTCACACTAACATGCTCGTTCCTGGTTCTCTGGTATCTCTCCCTACTTCTGGTGTCTGTTATTACGGAAGTTCCTCCATGCCCTTTTTGTTCAGCTCCTTTGCTTTCATACATTCCCTATTAAACCACGGATTTTCCTTTCCTTCTCGGTTTTTTTTCCTGTCGGCTGGGACAAACCTTGTGTGTGTACTCACCTAGTTGTACTCACCTAGTTGTGTTTGCGGGGGTGAGCTCTGGCTCTTTGGTCCCGCCTCTCAACCGTCAATCAACAGGTTACAGATGATTACTGAGCCTATTGGGCTCTATCATATCGATACTTGAACTGTGTATGGAGTCAGCCTCCACCACATCACTTCTTAATGCATTTCATTTGTCTACTACTCTGACACTGAAAAAATCTTTTAATGTCTCTATGGCTCATTTGGGCACTCAGTTTCCACCTGTGTCCCCTAGTGCGTGTGCCCTTGTGTTTAATATGTGTCTTTATCTATCAATTCCTTTGATAATCTTGTATGTGGTGATCATGTCCCCTCTGTGTGTGAGTAAGTATAAATATACATGTGTGTGTGTGTGTGTGTACTCACCAATTTGTACTGACTATTAGTGCCTGCAGGATCAGTCCTTGGCTCTTGGACCCCGCCTTTCCTGTCACAGGTGGTTTAAAGCAATGACTCCTGTCATCTATCCTGTTATATATGTGTTTAAAATAATGAAAAGAGGTAGCTTCCACAACTTGCTCCTTTAGTTCATTCCGCTTTCCTACAACCTACGCTAATTAAAACTTCTAACACCTCTAGGACTCGTCTGATTTTCGATTTCTACCCATGTCCCTGTTTTGTTAGTAATCAGTGTAAACTTTTCGTCTATTTTCACTCTGGCAATCCCCTGATTATGTATATGTTTCTCTAGTATCTCCCTAATCCTTCCTTTATTCATGTGTTCTCTGGTTCAGTTCCTTCAGTCCTCCTGATGTGACTGTGTAGTAGCTTTGGTTCAGTCTTTGCTCTTATTACCTATATCCTTTTGCTACTTTTTCTCAGCTGCTCTTCTCACACTAACATACTCGTTCCTGGTTCTCTGGTATCTCTCTCTCTACTGTCTGGTGTTCTGTTATTCGGAAGTTCCTATGCCCTTTTGTTCAGTTCCTTTGCCCTATTAAACCATGGATACTTCTTTGCTTCTCGTTTTTTTCCTGTCGGGCGGGATAAAACGTTTCTGCTTTCTGGCACTTTTGGGTGACATAGTCCATCATGTCTTGCACGGACTTAGTTGTGAGTTCTGTGTTCCTTGGGATATTCCAAGGAATTTCTCATCTCCTCATTGTTGCCCTTTCGGTACAACAGCCCTTTGTTTCCCAGTTCTTTTTTGGGGAAGATAATTCCTAGCTCTACCAGGTACTCAAAGATCAAGATGTGTGTGTGTATGTGTGTGTGTGTGTACTCACCTAGTTGTACTCACCTAGTTGTGTTTGCGGGGGTTGAGCTGTGGCTCTTTGCTCCCGCCTCTCAACCGTCAATCAAGAGTGTACAGATTCCTGAGCCTATTGGCTCTATCATATCTACATTTGAAACTGTGTATGGAGTCAGCCCCACCAAATCGCTTCCTAATGCATTCCATTTGTCAACCATCTGACACTAAAAAAGTTCTTTCTAATATCTCTGTGGCTCATTTGGGCACTCAGTTTCCACCTGTGTCCCCTAGTGCATGTGTCCCTTGTGTTAAACAGCCTGTCTTTATCAACCCTGTCGATTCCTTGAGAATCTTGAATGTGGTGATCATGTCCCCCCCCTAACTCTTCTGTCTTCCAACGAAGTGAGGTTTAATTCCCGTAGTCTCTCCTCGAAGCTCATACCTCTCAGCTCGGGTACTAGTCTGTTGGCAAACCTTTGAACCTTTTCAAGTTTAGTTTATGCTTGACTAGATATGGACTCCATGCTGGAGTCGCATACTCCAGGATTGGTCTGACATATGTGGTATATAATGTTCTGAAAGATTCCTTACACAAGTTTCTAAAGCCGTTCTTATGTTAGCCAACTGGCATATGCTGCTGATGTTATCCTCTTGATATGAGCTTCAGGGACAGGTCTGGCGTCATATCAACCCCCAGGTCTTTTCTCTCTCTCTGACTCTTGAAGTATTTCATCTCCCAAATGGTACCTTGTATCTGGTTCTCCTCTCCTGCCCCTATCTTCATTACATTACATTTGCTTGGGTTAAACTCTAACAGCCATTTGTTCGACCATTCCTGCAGATTGTCCAGGTCATCTTGTAGCCTCAAGCTGTCCTCCTCTGTCTTAATCCTTCTCATAATTTTGGCGTCGTCAGCAAACATTGAGAGAATGAGTCTATACCCTCTGGGAGATCATTTACGTATATCAGAAACAGGGATAGGTCCAAGTACAGAGCCCTGTGGGACTCCACTGGTGACTTCGCGCCAGTCTGAGGACTCACCTCTCACTGTAACTCTCTGCTTCCTATTGCTTAGGTACTCCCTTATCAACTGGAGCGCCCTACCAGTTACTCCTGTCTGTTTCTCCAGCTTATGCATCAACCTTTTATGGGGTACTGTCAAAGGCTTTCTGACAGTCCAAAAAATGCAGTCCGCCCACCTTCTCGTTCTTCCTTAATCTGTGTACCTGATCGTAGAATTCTATCAGCCTGTAAGCAAGATTTACCCTCCCTGAACCCATGTTGATGGTTGTCACGAAGTCTCTTCTCTCCAGATGAGTTACTAGGTTTTTCTCACAATCTTCTCCATCACCTTGCATGGTATACGTTAAGGACACTGGCCTGTAGTTCAGTGCCTCTTGTCTGTCACCTTTTTGTATATTGGTACTACATTTGCAGTCTTCCATATTTCTGGTAGATCCCCCGTTTCCAGTGACCTACTATACACTATGGAGAGTGGTAAGCAAAGTGCTCCTGCACACTCGTTCAATACCCATGGCGAGATTCCGTCCGGCCCAACAGCTTTTCTCACATCCAGCTCCAATAGTGCTTCTTGACCTCATCTCTTGTAATTTCAAACCTATCTAAGGTCACCTGGTTTGCTGCCACCTCTTCTTGCACCGTGACATCTCCTTGTTCTATTGTAAAGACCTCCTGGAACCTTTTGTTGAGTTCTTCACACACCTCTTTGTCATTCTCTGTGTACCTGTCCTCGCCACCCTAAGCTTCATCACCTGTCCTTCACTGTTGTCTTCCTCCTGATGTGACTGTGTAATAGCTTTGGTTCGGTCTTGGCTTTATTAGCTATATCATTTTCATACCTTTTCTCAGCTGCTCTTCTTACACTGACATACTCGTTCCTGGTTCTCTGGTATCTCTCTCTACTTTCTGGTGTTCTGTTATTACGGAAGTTCCTCCATGCCCTTTTGTTCAGCTCCTTTACTATCATACATTCCCTATTAAACCACGGATTCTTCCTTGCTTCTTCTGTGTTTTTCCTGTCGGACTGGGACAAACCTGCTTACAGCCTCCTGACATTTTTGGGTGACATAGTCCATCATGTCTTGTACGGACTTGGTTCCGAGTTCTGTGTCCCATGTATATCCCATAGGAATTTATTCATCTCCTCATAGTTTCCCTTTTGGTACTCCAGCCTTTGTTCCCAGATCATTTTGGGGGTGATAATACCTAGCTCAACCAGGTACTCACAGCTCAATACACTATGATCAATGATTCCCAATGGGGCTTCCAACTTAACTTCCCTTATTCCGACTCATTTAGGGTAAATATAGATCAAGCAAGGCTGGTTCATCCCCTCCTCTCGTTCTTGTCGGTCCCTTGACGTGTTGACTTAGAAAGTTTCTTGTTGCCACATCCAGCAGCTTAGCTCTCCATGTGTCTGGGCCTCCAGTGGGGTCTCTGTTCCCCCAATCTATCTTCCCATGGTTGAAGTCTCCCATGATTAGTAGCCTGGATCCGTTCCTGCTAGCACAGAAGCTGCTCTATTATATTGATGGGGCCAAGTTGTTTCTATCATATTCCTGTCTGGGTATTCTGTCATTCGGTGGGGGGGGGTTATATATGACTACTATTGTAATTTTCTGTCATCAGTTGCTATGGTGCCTGATATGTAGTCACTGAAACCTTCACAGTTCTGAATTACCATCTCTTCGAAACTCCAACCTTCTCTTAGTAGCAAAGCCACACACCTCTCCTCTCCCTTCTCTCTATTTCCTCACTACATAGTAGCCTTGTGGAAACAGTGCGTTGTTATGATTTTCGTTAGCTTTGTTTCTGTGAGTGCTATTATGTGGGTTTCTTCTAATGCCCATTCTCTGAGTCACTTGTTTATTTGTAATCCCATTTATGTAGTGTACATCGCCTTGAAGCTCACTTTCTTCTGTCATTTTCAGTCTCTTTCTTGGCGAGCATTCTGCTGGTGTGGGAAGCTGTTCTGGTGTGAGAAGATCTGTGAGGTGGTTTGCAGGTCTCAGAGGATTTTGGGTGGGGTGGGGGTTAAGGGAAGGGGGACAGGTAGGGTGTGTGGTGTGGTGTGGTGTGAGCGTGTGTGTGTGTGAGCGTGTGTGGGTGTGTGTGTGTGTGTGGGTGTGTGTGTGTGTGTGTGTGTGTGTGTGTGTGTGTGTGTGTGTGTGTGTGTGTGTGTGTGTGTGTGTTGTGTGTGTGTGGGTGTGTGTGTGTGTGTGTGTGTGTGGTGTGTGTGTGTGTGTGTGTGTGTGTGGTGTGTGTGTGTGTGTGTGGGTGTGTGTGTGTGTGGTGTGTTTATTGTGGGTCTGGCACGGTGGGGGGTGGGGGTTAACCGGTGGAGGGATGGAGTGAGAGGGAGTGAAAGGGAGTGAGGGGAGGGAGTGAGGGGGAGAGAGGGAGAGTGAGGGGAGAGCAAGGGGGGAGGGACAGAGGGAGGGAGAGGGAGAGTCAGGGGGAGATGGAGAGGAGAGAGGGATTGTCAGAGGGAGATGGAGAGAGAGGAAGGAGGGCAATCAGGAGGCTTGTTGACGGAAGGTCAGTCACGCGGGTGAGGGGTGAGGTCGGCGGTAGGCTGGTTTGTGCGTGTGTTTGTGTGAGTGTGTGCGTTTACATTGGCGTGTTATGGTTAGGGGGGGTGGGTGGCTGGCTAGTCGGTGGCGGTGTAATGTAACACACAGGTGTGAAAAAACTAGTACCAAACTGAGACTCTCGAGCTACGTTTTTGTATTTTAACTTAAATCCAAAGCTAATTATTATATCAAGAACACTGTACCCCTTGTATGATTGACTTTGAGAGGCACTCACCTCCAAGTAAGCATCCCAAAGCACAACTAGGTGATTTATGAAGCAATGCCCACCTTAATTGTTGACGTCGCTGAAGGCCAGAACTCCTCGCCATGTGGTGGTCCAAATTCTTCCCTTTTCAGCCCGCTGGTGCCACTGTCTTGCAACAAATTCGTTCTTTTTCATTTTTTTTCTTATCTAACGTTATAAGAAATTACTATGATACACTATCACTGTGTTGCTTTACCTTTACCGTAGTGCGTGTGCCCCTTGTGTTGATTGATTGATAAAGATTAAGCCACCCAAGAGGTGGCACGGGCATGAATAGCCCGTAACCCCTTGTGTTAAATAGCCTGTCTTTATCTACCCAATCGATTCCCTTGAGAATCTTGAATGTGGTTATCAAGTCTTCCAACGAAGTGAGGTTTAACTCCCGTAGTCTCTCCCAGCTCATACCTCTCAGCTCGGGTACTAGTCTGGTGGCAAACCTTTGAACCTTTTCCAGTTTAGTCTTATGCTTGACTAGATATGGACTCCATGCTGGAGCCGTATACTCCAGGATTGGTCTGACATATGTGGTATATAATGTTCTGAAAGATTCCTTACACAAGTTTCTAAAGGCGTTCTTATGTTATCCAACCTGGCATATGCTGCTGATGTTATCCTCTTGATATGAGATTCAGGGGACAGGTCTGGCGTGATATCAACCCCTAGGTCTTTCTCTTTCTCGGACTCTTGAAGTATTTCATCTCCCAAGTGATACCTTGTATCTGGTCTCCTGCTTCCTACCCCTATCTTCATTACATTACATTTGCTTGAGTTAAACTCTAACAGCCATTTGTTCGACCATTCCTGCAGCTTGTCCAGGTCTTCTTGAAGTCTCAAGCTGTCCTCCTCTGTCTTAATCCTTCTCATAATTTTGGCGTCGTCAGCAAACATTGAGAGGAATGAGTCTATACCCTCTGGGAGATCATTTACGTATATCAGAAACAGGATAGGTCCAAGTACAGAGCCATGTGGGACTCCACTGGTGACTTCACGCCAGTCTGAGGTCTCACCCCTCACTGGAACTCTCTGCTTCCTATTGCTTAGGTACTCCCTTATCCACTGGAGCGCCCTACCTGTTACTCCTGCCTGTTTCTCCAGCTTATGCATCAACCTTTTATGGGGTACTGTGTCAAAGGCTTTCCGACAGTCCAAAAAAATGCAGTCCGCCCACCCTTCTCTTTCTTGCTTAATTCTGTCACCTGATCGTAGAATTCTATCAAGCCTGTAAGGCAAGATTTACCCTCCCTGAACCCATGTTGATGGGTTGTCACGAAGTCTCTTCTCTCCAGATGTGTTACTAGGTTTTTTCTCACAATCTTCTCCATCACCTTGCATGGTATACAAGTTAAGGACACTGGCCTGTAGTTCAGTGCCTCTTGTCTGTCACCCTTTTTGTATATTGGTACTACATTAGCAGTCTTCCATATTTCTGGTAGGTCCCCCTACCCTGTGTGTGTGTGTGTGTGTGTGTGTGTGTGTGTGTGTGTGTGTGTGTGTGTGTGTGTGTGTGTGTGTGTGTGTGTGTGTGTGTGTGTGTGTGTGTGTGTGTGTGTGTGTGTGTGTGTGTGTGTGGTGTGTGTGTGTGTGAGTGTGTGTGTGAGTGAGTGTGTATTCACTCAGCAAGGAACACCGCCCCCTCAGGGTATAGACAGCCTACCTGATGTTTTTTTGATGGAGAAGTCGCCTAGAGATGACCTCCAGACGAGAGAGAGAAAAAAGTGTTCTCTACGGCAGGCCTAACCCTTCTCTTACATAAAGGATGAGAGGTGTTGTATGTGGCAATACCGCAAACCTGTTTTAAGTCAATAAAAGGGCGCTACACGTCCCCCACTCCGTGTATTATTGAAATAGTGTCGAAACCGACCACTCTCCTCCCCGTCTAGGCTAAGATGTAAGTAAATTAATATATATTTCTTATATATATATATATATATATATATATATATATATATATATATATATATATATATATCCGCACTGGGTCAGGTGATAAAACAATAAAGGTGAAAACATAGGGGATACATAGGGGATACATAACTTTTACTATTACATTCGTAATAGTAAAAGACTCAGATGAACTAATTGACGTAAAAAGACATCTAGAGAGAGAGTCATTACTCCGATTTACACATGAAAATAGTGAAAATAACAGTCTGCCATTCTTGGATGTACTAATAACAAAAACAGGAACCTCTTTAAGCACCAACGTATATACCAAGCCCACCAACATAGGATTATGCCTGAACGGTAGAAGTGAGTGCCCCCAAAGATACAAAGCCAGTGTTCTCAATGCTTATATTCGTCGAGCGCTTACCCACTGCTCTGAATGGAGCAACGTGAGTAGAGAGTTTGAAAGAGTAACTCAGGTATTGGTGAACAATGGATATAGCAACGCGGAAATAAACGCTGCTATAAGAAGACACTTGGACCGTTGGTATAATCCAGAACCTAGAACAGAAACCACAATACCTCCAATAAAATTATATTACAAATCAACCATGCACAGTGAACATACAAAAGAGGAAAGAATAATGAAAGAAATAATCCGTAAAGGAGTAAAAAGCACTACTCCTAACCAAAACATAAACCTGACAATATTCTATAAAACCAAGAAGACTTCCGAACTCCTTATCAAAAACAGCCCGAAGCCGACAGAGAACCCTCTACAGCAGTCAAGCGTTGTATACATGTACACTTGCCCCCACGAAGGATGTAACCTTCAATCTAAGTACATAGGTATGACGTCGACCAAGCTGACGAGGCGTTTGACATGCCATCTTCAATCCGGTGCCCCTAGGAATCACATGAGACAAGCCCATGACATCACCCTAACAAGAGAAATGTTGAACAAGAATACATGCATAATAGACAGAACCCAAGATGCAAGAAGATTACAAATTCTTGAAGCAATTCACATAAGAACAGAACAACCTACCATGAACACCCAAATCACGGAACTATTTACTCTTCCCACAATGAGAGTAAGGACAAGACCAGAACATAACGATGCCAACACAGAAGACAATGTCCAACATAACAGGCCAATTACACTGGATTAATCTTTGTATGTAGATGCCAGCTGCCTCGTATGGGCCAATAGGCCTTCTGCGGTTACCTCTATTCTTATGTTCATATGTTTCACCCCATTTATCCCCTATGTATCCCCTATGTTTTCACCTTTATTGTTTTATCACCTGACCCAGTGCGGGTATATAATCAAACCACATTGTAACATTTCCTCACTTGAGAATGAACCATGGAGGTTCGAAACGTCGTGCAAATTGTTTAAATAAGTGTAATACATTCTATAGTAATCCACATCTTTTCTTCACCCAGAAATTACGAAAATGAGTTTTGGAGAACTCCTATTTCAGCTAAGCCCTGATGCTAAGAAAATAGTTAGAGGGATAGAAGCCCTAAATCAGAAGATAGTAAATACAGAATATGCGGTCATATTCAATGAGACATGTGTAAAAGAAAACCTGCTGCCAGTATACACCAATATATATATATATATATATATATATATATATATATATATATATATATATATATATATATATATATATATATATATATATATGGGGCTATATATATATATATATAGTTTTCCTATAGTTTTCCTATAGTTTTTACTATAGATATATAGTATATATCCAGTTTTCTTTTTCAGCGCCTTAGTGTGGCAATCCAGAGAGGAAATGCTCACTGCATCCATGGTTCCTGCCCACCATCTGAGGAGCTTGAGGAGCTATTCAACTTGTGACAAGCAGCCTTGTACCCTGCATGTAATCAATATTGTAACTTTTTTGTGTAATGACATTTTCAAATAAAATTAGATAAATATACACACATACCAAAAGAATAGGGGTGGTAGGAGAAGAAAATATCAAAGTGTTCAGTGAGGATCCACAAGGTCTTCTCTGAGTACTCTTTATTTTCTTCTCCGAGGCTATGGGTCCCTACACTTGCACCAGAGGTGGTACCGTTTCTAGGTATGAAATATATATATATATATATATATATATATATATATATATATATATATATCTATATATATATATATATATATATATATATATATATATATATATATATATATATATATATATATATATATATATATATATATATATATATATATATATATATATATTATATATATATATAATATATATATATATATATATATATATATATATATATATATATATTTATTTATTTCTAGGTAAAGCGTGATGTCGTAAGCTGGCGATATTTGTAGAATTTGTGGATGGAGCTCATCACATCTCTTCATACATACGACTTATACTTGTCTCTTCTGTGGAGAAACTGTTTGTGTGCAGACTAGTGGTGAAACCAGGAGAACCTGTGCTGGAGGTATATGGCTTATTTTATTTATTTATTTATTTATTTCAAAATGAGAAATATTTAGATGGTTTCCCCTATCGCCATGAGAGTGGGAGAGAGAGAGTATATATTTATACACTATTTCCTTGATAGGAGGTAAACATCACTCGTCTACCCTTCCTACCAGAGAGGATGGGTTCATGTGCCTCTTGTGTGGTAATACCACTCTGAGACCTCACCCCACATTCGCTTGTGATACTTGTGAGACCTCTCTCTGTGAGGACTTGGTCTCTGAACTTCTACAAACATGCTCCCAAGGTGAGTGAATAAACCCCACTCCACCTTTCTCTTAAGAAGCTTTTTGAGAGGTGTTGCCTTTTATTATTATTATTATATTATTATTATTATTATTATTATTTATTATTATTATTATTATTATTATTATTATTATTATTATTATTATTATTATTATTATTATTATTATTATTTTCTAGGAACGATTCAGTGGCAGGTAAAAACATCACAGGGTCAGGTAGGAGAGAAACATGACAAAGCACAGCATGACAATAACCCCTTAGGTGGTGGTGGTGGGGTTAGTCAGTCCTATGCTAATGGAGGGGAGGGGGGGGATGTGATGAGTGATGATGATGATGATGATGGTGGAGGTGATGGTGGTGACATCTCTCAGGCAGGTCCTAGTGGTCTTAGACCTCTTGACAACAATCAAGATAATGGGCTAATTAGTGATGAAAATTCCTCAGATTTGGAGGATGTTATAGTCACCCCCACTTAATTAATAGGGTGGGGGCCTGGGGGATCTCTTTACTAGGATGGAATATTCCATCCCCACAGCCTTCGCCACAGACCCTATAGGACTCCTAAGCAACTTTTGGGACTATTACATATCTGAAATAGAGAATTACATGAATTCTCTTAGGGGACATGGTAATTTTACTTCTTCATTAAAAATCCTTCTGGAGGTGAAGGTGACACTTTTAAAACAACGACTCACAGAAGATGATGACTTTAGGGAACACTTCATAACGACACCTGCTAGACTGGTAACTCTTGAGGAGGTGGGTAATCTTATTGATAGCTGGGTGGGTTATATGATTACACGACTGGAGGATCTCCTTTCAGAAACAGAAGGGAGTGGTTTCATACTATATAATGTCGATTTCCTGAAAATCGTCATCTGTAATGCCAGTGTAAGGTCACTTTTGGGGGATTATGTCCCCCCTTTCTAAGGGGACGAAATGAGGTCTTCAACCCAAACCCTGTAGGAAACAACAGAACATGCATTATTCAATGCATCGCTGCTTTTCTGGCATCACAACAAGGGTGGAAATGGAGACGTATAGGGAGACTTGTAGAGTCTCACTCTAGGGTTAGGAAAATGGTCAAATACGACCATTTATCCTTCCCTCTCTCGTGGGAGGATATCTCTAAATTGGAGAATAGAAATAAACTATCCATTTTTTGTATTCAATACACAAACATACAGATGGTGTCTATCACGTCTCTCTTTGCCGCCGTGGCAGCAGACAGTACTCGGTCATAGTGCCATTATTGCTCTTGGGAGAGTCTCATGTGGCACTTATTAAGGAGTTTGACAAGTTCCTACGGAACTTTACTCGCAGCCACAGACGAAAGACAGTCTTCTGTAGAAACTGTCTTTCAGAATATCAAAATTCCACAGAGCTAACAAACCACACATCCTCCTGTGACATCACACAGAAAATTATTTATCCTCAGGAGGGGGACACACTTCATTTTAAAAATACAGGGAAAGGTTACCCCCCTTCTCATGTGGGTTATTTTGATTTCGAGTGCTTCCTAAGCACTGAGGATTGTCTAGGTTCTGTTACAGCCATACATAGGCCTATAGCATACAGCTATATAATTGTTGATAGGAACCACTCAGTCGTTGATAAATTTACTTATTTTGGGGGGGACAGTGTCACACATTTCATGCGACGAGTTGCTACCAAATGGGAAATTATCAGATCCACACTCCCCATTATGAAATAGACATGTCTCTTGAGGATATGGTTCATTTTAGGAGACAGACACACTGTCAGTTTTGTGGGGAGGTATTTACCCTCACCAATTTCAAGGTTCAACATCATGATCACCTTAGGGAAAAGCTCAATTATATTGGAGCTCTATGTAATTACTGCAACCTCCGCCACAAGAATGCTCTAGAGAGTTTAGTCCTAATTGCTCACAATATGTCTTATGACATGGGCTTAATTTTGAGGGAGTTTGCCATGGGTTCAAATATTAAGAGCAATATCCTCATGAGACAGGGAACGAAATATCTTAAGGTGGAAATAGGGAAGCTTAAATTTCTCGATTCACTGGCTTTTATTACAGGTAGTCTTTCATCCCTAGCAAAGACCCACATAGATTCAGCCAGCCCCTTAACATTCACTCACTCAATGATAGAAGGTTTGCCTAAAGAGAGTCACCACCTACTCTTAAAGGGTAAGCAGTTTTTCCCTTATGAATATACCACAAAAATCAGCTGCTTTAATGATGCAACACTCCCCCTATTGAAATGTTTTACAGCTCCCTAAACAAATCAGGTATAACTTTGGATGAATATAGACATTCTAAATTAGTATGGGAGTCAACAGGGTGTAGGTCATTAAAGGATTACCTTCTCATTTATTTGAAGTGTGATGTTGGTTTACTGGCTGACATTTTTACCCACCACAGGGTAATTCTAAATGATATCTATTCATTAGAAATGACCCATTACTGTAGTCTCCCGGGCTATTCCTACGACTGCTTCTTGAAAAGCAGCAAAATATCGTTGGAGTTAAGTGCCGATGTGACGTTGCACAATCTCCTGTCACAAAACATACGAGGGGGTTTTACAACTGCAGTTAGGAGTTACGCCAGAGCTAACAACCGCTATGTCAACCCATCTTTTAACCCCCAGGAGGATAGATCTTCATTCTTACTGTATTTAGATTTCAACTCACTTTATGGGAGTTGTATGACTAAGAAATTGCCCTATGGGGGACTAAGGAGACTATCATCTGATGAGATGAACTCCTTCATTAGTGAAGGGAAGATAATGACAGAACAGCCATTCTCTTCTAACAAAGGGTACTGGCTCTTAATTGACACCAAACACATAAGACCTGAAATAGCTAGACTAACAGACGATCTACCCCTTTGTTTACACCATAGGGGAATAAGTATGATGGATATCTCACCATTTAGTAGGGGACTTCTGGAAACAAATAACATTACAAATCTCCCTAAAAAAATATTAAACTGGTTGGTGATCATCTGCCCAAACAACAATATTTCATATCACTTCACCTTTTACAGCTATTTATTGAGATAGGTCTTGAAGTACAGACTATACATGCAATTTATGAGTTCCATCAGTCTGATTTTATGGCAGAATTTGTTAACACAAACGTTAACAATAGAAATGCCTCCACCAGTAACGATAGGAAAACACTTTTTAAGCTCTTAACAAACAGCGTTTTCGTTAAAACACTACTGAACCCAGCCCGTTATGCCATTGACACCAAACTAGTAACTTCTGCTAGGGTCTTTTTACGTGAGGTGAAGAATCCTCGCTTTAAACGTATGGTGCATTTAGGTGACAATAAATTATTGTCCGTCAGTTCCAGACCATTCATTAAAATTACACATCCTAATTACATTGGGTTCCAGATTCTTGAGCTAGCAAAATACAGTTTGTACCATTTTTGGTACCGGGTACTTAAGGGGCACTATACAGATAGGGTACAACTGCTGTATAGTGATACAGACAGCTTTATTTTTAGCTTACTTGCTGAAGATGTCTTTAACGAGATGGGGAAAGAACCCCTTAGATCATGGTTAGATACGAGTAACTTTCCTGTAACTCACCCCTTGTATGATCCTTCTAAAAAGGGTGTTTTAGGACTTTTAAAGTCAGAGGTTTCAGACAGACACATCCTTGAAGTTGTGGCACTTAAGCCCAAAATGTATAGTGTGCTTTTGCATGATAATTCAAATTCCATCACCGCTAAGGGTATTCCCCGCGCTGTGCAAAGATCTTTAACACATAACCACTTTAAAGAGACCCTACACAGTAATGGAGTAGTAAATACTTTCCATTATTCACAAATTAGGAATGTGGGGGGGCAGATGTCAACCACTTTCAATACTAAGAGGGTTTAAGCGCATTTGATGATAAGCGCTTTTACCTAGATAAATACACTAGCCTAGCATATGGACACCCAGACATACCACCGGATTCCCACCCCAACACCTCAGCCCAAGGAATGTCCACCGAGAGTGAAGGTGGTGACGTCATTGACCTACAAGGTGAGGAAGGACAACACCCCACCAGTGAGAGTGAACCCTATGACGTCAGTAGTCCAATACCTGAGGGAGAAGAGTCACTACACCCAATTCACTCTCTGGGTGATGATGAGTCATCATCTTCATCCCAGGGGGAGGAGGGGGAGGAAGACCCCACAACGGACCTGTGGGCACGGAGGAGGGATCTTGTAAGGAAGTATTATGAAGGGGGATGACTTACAATATGACTATGTTTAACCCCAATGTACTTTGTTAATATAATCTATAAAACATATGGGTTATTTCTTTTCTCCTTCTTTTTAAGTATATAACCTTAAATAAAAACCACTTACAACAACTAGGAGGGTGGGGTCCCTCCCCTTACGGTACAGTCAAGGGGGGGGGGGTAGCAGGAGGGGTTGTCCCTCTTACGGTTCACCCAAGGCCGCCAAGTACGACTAGGACCACCCCTACTGAGACGAACCTGTTTTTTTACACCTGTCCCATAGAGGGAATGTGGGGGCGTAATTGGCTCTCATCTGACTGTGTTTATTATACAATAAATTCGTTTTTTACTTAAATATACTGTTGTACTTTACTGTATAAATGAACATGATCATAGCAGTACACAATAGTTACCTCCACTGTTTTTTCGACTGCTACCACT